>JBBMKF010000007.1:5435150-5449404 GCA_037834155.1 Curcuma caesia | reverse complement strand
GGTCACGTCGGTACAGAGATTGTTATCATCATCCGTACTTCTCCACAAGTTAAGTCATCCAGTAGTGTTAGATTCTCATGTGATATTCAATGGGTCAAGTTTTTCTTTTTGTGTTTTTGTTTTTACAAAAGCTATTGTGTATTGAAGTTTATGGGCTTGCAAATTTGTGTGTGCATTTGATGGTAAATGAGTACATCAACAAATGCCACACGTGATCTAGTTCTTTTAACACAGCAGTAGAGCTTTTACTCAAACACCATCCAAATGCTTGTATTTGAACTCTGTTTTACGGATGCTATTGAACTGGTTGGATTCGCAAAATCAATGAACTCTTAAATTTTGCGGTTTGCTCAATGGTTCTGAGTTAAAAAGTTTGCCCATTGCTTAATCTGTATATATGATCAACTCTTATTGAAATTCACACCACCCGCAAGACAAAATCACACGGATCAAGCGTAATGGTCGTAAATTTAACTTCGAGCACATCTAGTGCTAATTAGGTTATGTTTGATGCGATGAAATGGAATGGACATGTGATTGAAAGAGAATGAAATGATAAACAAAATGGGTGTTGTTGTTCCATCCAGGGCTTTCTTTATCTCTTCATGTTGAATTACTTTAGTCCATCATAGTTATCTCTATTTTATATTTGACAAATGATGAACAATTATACTTAGCAAACAGGGAATGAAACAATCTAGTTATAAGCATTCCTATAAACTGTTGGTTCCATCCCAAACAGTCCAACTAAGCTTTAGCGAAGTTCAAACCAAGCTCAAGCTCAAAAAATTAAGTTGAATTTAGCAATTATTTCAGTAGTTTGGTTAATTTTAGATTCAATTTGACTTAGTTAGAATTATCTTATTAAACACTTTTAAATAAAATAAAACCTTTTCGCTTTGTATGGTTGTTTATGGTCTGGATCCGTCTTAATTGGGCCGAACTCTGCCATTCTACTCCAAAATTGGCAGTTAGATATCAATTTGGCCCACGTTGGCCCGTTAAGAATTACAGATCCACTAACAATGAAATGAAGCGAAGCAACGCAACGCAACGCATCACCGTTGCCTCTCTTTTGCTTTCTTCCCTTGCAAGATAAGGTCGAGACAGGGGACGTGCGAGGTTGCGGAGTCGGAGGTGGAGAAACCCTAGATCGTGAAGTTCAAGGCGATAAGAGGTTGGTTGCTTCCCAATTTGATCATTTTCGACGCAGGGGAAGTGGGAGGAACTGCGTTTTGGGGGTGATTCGCTCATTTTTGTGGCTTGCGGTAGACGTGTTGGTGCTCGTTTCTAGGAAGCTGTGCACGTTTTTGTTTCCCCCGTCTATTAACCATAGTGGGAGAAATGCATTTTAGGCTTGATTTCATTCAGTTTTTTGGTTAGCGGTAGGCGAATCTTGGTTCTATGATGCTGTGCAAGCGTTTCTTTTCCCTTCAATTGGATCCTTCAGGAGCAATGAGGCGATTTCTGGGTGATTTCCTAGCTAGTCCATCTCGATCCCCATCCCCATCCCCATCCCATCGAGTATACATCTTCAAAATTTGCTGAACTCCGCTTTTGTAGTCATGTTAAATTGAAGGCATATTGAAGATCTACGTTTTCTCTAGTTGTTTATGTGTTTCTTGTGTAAATTTAATTTTAAAACTTCAGGGATGCGCTGCTGCTGCTGTAGGGTATGCTTATTATTTATTTTCCTAGGATTGATTTATTTTTTTTAGACGAAATAGCCTGCCCAAAAAAGCTCGAGAGATTGTGTGATTTAATTGAAAGATAAAATTTCTAATATAATATTTTACATATATTTTTGAAAAATATTTTCTAGTTTTCTCCTCTCCCTTGATCAACTTGTTGTTGTGTGTGTTTTTTTTTTTTTGGGATTTTGTATTAGAATTTCCTTGTTCATACTCAGTTTTTTTTCTTCTATTTTTTAATGTAGGATATAAAATATATGGTTGAACTGGGGGATGATCAGAATGGTAGCTAGTCTTCATTAGATGACATTGTTATAGAGTTATGAAACTGGAAAAAAAAGTTGAAAACTTGAAATGATGTTTAAAGTTGGTGGGATCATTGGGAATGTTGTGGTTGTTGCTCCAGAGAATGTGTTCTACGTGTTTGGGAAGATTTCTGTTGGTGTTCAAAAATGGTTTCTTTTGTCGTTCCGCAAGTTTGGTGGTTCTTTTTGGACTCACGGAGATGGCTTTGGATGCTTGGTTTTGTTGTGGACAGGGAAGATTGTTTCGGTGGTGGTGTGGGTGGTGGTTAAGGTGGTAGTGGTGGTGGTGATTTTGTGTACCAACAAGAGCTATTGAATTTGAAGGTCTGAAGATGAGCGAAGGCAGCCGTAGCCCACCTAGAGATCGCAGAATCCGCACAGAACGTACCTCTTATCGTGATGCTCCATATAAAAGGGATTTCCCTCGTTCCTCAAGGTTCTTATTGCTGGAAACCTTTCATTTTTATTGAGAGATGCATGGTTAAAGTTTCTTTTGTTATTTTATGTTGTGTTTTCTGTACTTTTTCATATACATTATTCAGTTTTACATCTGAACTGTCTCGTCATATGTTTTTGGTGATAGTTATAGTTCTAAAGTGATATACAAGTTGGCCATTATTATACTTTGAAACTAGTATAGTTTCCAAGAGGGCCTCCGTTTTTTTTATTCTGGAGCAATGCATGCTATACTGTATTCATGTCATTGTATTCAAATTTAGTAGGTCAAGGGCATACTTTTCTGACAAAATGCACAATTGAATTTCTTTGTGTCACTAATCTATCTTATAATAGCGTCATGCAGCTTCTGCTTCTGTATATCTACCCTCTCCATTCATGTGTTTAGTCCGAGATCAACACTCGGACACCAATACTCCAAGTTGACACTTGACATCCATTGATTATGTGACAAAATTATTAGAAATAGACGTGTTGGACCTTTGGATTGACCCCTCTGCTAGATACTCATACCTGAGTCCGAATACCATAGGCATGTAATTCTCTGCTTAAGCTATTAGAGTAGTTTACATAAACATGCAGAGACCCTTTAATTCACTACCTTGTTTTTTCACGTTTCAAAATCTTTGAATTCTGTTCTAGATATGCTGGCATTAGTTTTCTTTGTAGATAGATGCCTACATTGTGCTTATATGCATCTTCTGAAAACTAGTGGATTAATACTGGTACATTTGTCAATAAGTTGTTTCGAATAAAAGATTTACTTGTAAATGATAACAAAAACTGGTTAATCTGTAGCTGTCGTTTGCTATATATTATATCATAAGTATGTGTAAGAGAAGCTTGCAAGTGCACAGAATTTAAACTTCACATGATTCATGTTACTAATAAAACTGGTGAAATCAAATGTATTGCCAGGAAATTGGCCCTTGCCACTTATTGTAAAGAAAAATTCCATTCAGAACAGCCTGACCTGATAGCAAGAACTACTAATATTTCTGTTAATAGCTCATATAATTTTGTAAATACTTACATATTATGAATCAGTTTTATTTACCTCATGAATTAGTATAAATGAGCATGCAATATATTATGTGAAGATTGTTGTGCAGTTGTTTATTGTTATTTTGTAGGCTCTGAATCACTGAGTAGGAACAAGTCTTACTGGTGGTGATAGTTGAATCAAAGACATCAAACATCCTTGCTATTTCTGTAGGATCCTCTTAAAATTTAAATGGTAAAAACATTAAAATGGTAAGGAAAAAAGGCATAAGTCAATGAATCCCTTGCTAACAGAAACCATTATAATAAGATGATAATTTCAATTTGTGAATTTTCTGGCCTCCTATGACCAATGATTTAGCTTGATTAATTGATAGCTACAAATTGGCAACGCCAGGCTTAATCATCCAATTTACTAAGAGGGGATGAAATTTTTACATATTTACTCATTATTGCTTGAATTTACCATTACAATGATTTTCATTGTGGATCATTTTGGGCTGGTGCTGGTTTCTTTTGTGAGTATGAAGAGATACCAGTGCTTCTTCCTTGGTAGTCCAATGCATAAGGATGTTTTGTTACCTGTTGCAGGTGCTTGCCTTAGTATTCTGTATTCAAGTTTTGCATGTTAAAATGACAATTAGTTGATTGCTTTTTGTCTCTAATAAAATGTCTTGTATCATCAAAGTGTAGTTGATTTTGAAATATCTACATAGTGATTGGGAAATACTGCTCCATTATCTAACATATCTGCAATGAATGTTGTTGAAAATGGTATTCTCAGATCTCTTTTTTTTGTAATTATTGCTCAAAATGTATATGATATTTTCTAATTCCTTTTTTCTTTTCTTAATTACAGGCATGATTTATGCAAGAACTGCAAGCGGCCAGGCCACTATGCTAGAGAATGTCCAAATGCAGCTGTCTGTAATAACTGTGGCCTCCCAGGGTAATACTCAAAAGTTCATCATCCCTGCAACTTTTCTAACTTGATCTTGTCTAATCACCATCTAATTCTAGAGTTGCCTACTTCACTAGTTGGTTGCTTCTATGATATAAAGAACACAGTAATGAATTGGCAGAGTTTTTGTTTAGTCACCTTATGCATGAACTAACTATTCTAGGGGTGCGTCATGCAGAGTTATGTTGGGAGGATATAATTTCCTGATACTATATCTATTTGTTTGAGTCATCATCAAATTATCATCGTGCCATTATTAGGGGTGTAATCGAACCAAGCCGAACCGAACAGTAAAAGGCTCAAGCTCGAGCTCGGTTTGCTTTCTCGAGCTTGGCTTGAGTTTGATTCAATCTTTAATTCTTAAACTCGAGTTCAGTTCGAAAATAGTTCGTTTAAAAGTTAAAAGGAGCGTAGTTCGAGCTCGGCTCGTTAACATATATATATATATATATATGAGCCTCTAAACGAATAAGTTTGTGAGCTCATGAACTAAATACTATTAAACTCGAGCTTGGCTCGATTTTTGAGCTCGAGCTTGGCTTGTTAATTTAATCGAACGAAGTCAAATAAACTTTTTTTCGAATAGAGACCCGAATAGCTCACAAGTGGCTTGGCTTGTTTATGCCCCTAGCCATGATTGCCCCAACTATTTTGAAGTCGGCTATGAATCTTATCCTTCATCGAGTTGTTTGGAAAGCTATGTTAATATTAAAGTCAATTATTTTTTTTATTGCATCGACTATTTTCTTGGTTGCCTTTGCTTCGAATTCAACTTTTCTAAGTATACAATCTATTAGTTACAATGTTTCCAAAAGTACTGAATCTATTGGTCACCTTTAAACACTGGCCATATCATCTTAACCATTTCAGCTACATTTAATCATTGTTTGAGATTAATATATATATTTTTTTGGGCTGACTGTGTGGGGCCGCTGGGGTGGTGGATTCCACATTTTGTTGAAGAGATTAATATTTTTTTACCAAATAAAGTTGGTCTGTATTTTTCATTTTAGCATTCATCTGTGTTTTACCTGCTGCTTTCTAATAGTTCAACACACTCATTAGACATTGGTGGCCTTAAAATAACCAAATTGTCTCACCTATTTCTTGACCACATTTTATCATTCTATGCTTAATCTCTCTGATATTAGTATTATTTATTTTATCATTTCTAGTAACTCTGTATTTCCACTTTAGCATTCTTTTCTCTATTGTCTTAAGTGCTGCTTCTAAACAATCCGGCGTTCAAGTTAATAGCACAATTTGTACATTTTTGTTGGTATTCTCGAAAACATTAAAATAACATGAATTTGTCTTTCGACAGGCATATTGCATCAGAATGCACAACAAAGGCATTGTGTTGGAATTGCAAAGAACCTGGGCATTTGGCAAGCAATTGCCCCAATGAGGGCATCTGCCACACGTGCGGCAAGTCTGGTCACCTTGCGAGGGATTGCTCCATGCCACAGCTGCCTCCTGGTGACCTGAGGCTCTGTAATAATTGCTACAAACAGGGACACCTCGCAGCAGACTGCACGAACGAGAAAGCGTGCAACAATTGCAGGAAGACAGGGCACCTTGCCCGCGATTGCCCGAACGAACCAGTCTGCAATCTCTGCAATGTCGCAGGGCATGTGGCCAGGCAATGCCCAAAGTCCGGAACACTTGGAGGCTTCGGTGGCAGCTTCAGTGGCGGTGGCTTGGGTGGCAGCTTCAGCGGTGGTGGCTTGGGTGGGGGTTTCCGTGGTGGATTTCGAGATGTCATCTGTCGGACCTGCAACCAGGTTGGCCACATGAGTCGGGACTGCATGGGTCCTCTGATGATCTGCCACAACTGCGGTGGGAGGGGGCACATGGCCTACGAGTGCCCATCAGGAAGGTTCATGGACCGTGGTTTTCGGAGGTACTGATTGATATACCGGTCCGCTTTTATGCCTATTAAGATGACCTTTTCGATATCGAAATGTCAGTATCTTAGTCAACTTGCTCGAGACTAGTTGTTCGAAGAAACTTTAGTTTGCAGACTGTATGGCTTGGAAAGCCTTTTGCAATGTTGATTTCATTTTCTGTGTTCGGAGAACTATCATTTGGCTGTAGCGTACCAGATCAACGTATCCTATCATTTACATATTTGATGTGGATTTCATTTGTGTTGTTCTGTGGCTGCATTAAACATATTGTTGGTATGATGTTGCTTGCTTGTTAATCTTAAAGCGCACGATTATTTTGGATCGATATGCTAGAAGCTTTGACAGTTGCATGTTGTTACATACTGTAGTTTCATTATAGGCAATGTTTATTTTGAGGGAAAAGTACCAAATTAAACGGGAGGAAAGAGGAAAGGATTAGGAGTATCTGTCTATTCGATGAAACTATCAGGAGGAGAAAATTCCGGAGTTGATTGGTTCAAACATGGATCAGTCTTTTTCAGTAAAAGATTGAATCTACCATCTCAGTTGTCTTACACGATCAATTACATAATTATCTGTGAGAAGATAAATAAGAAAATTACAATTGACCATTGTTTCAGTTTCATCGAAATTCGATTTTTATCCACTTCAATAAATTTGTTCCGTAATAACCCACTCAATTACGTCCTGAGAGCAATAAAAGACCAAGATATTAATCCATCTTTGGATCAATATCAATTGCTGTCGAGCTAGCATGATCGTCGATGTACCATTATTGCTCATCGAAGCTGACTGTTGAACCTTGGCTCAACTGTTGTGAACTCCACAAAAAAACTGCAATTTCATCTCTAAAGGTTTTTAGTAACATTGAAAACAATGATATAATATACATTTATCATAAACATGATATCTTTTACGTGTATAAATCTCAGAAATAGCAATTAAAATTGCATATTTAAACTCTCCTAATTGTATTTCAAAGTGGCATACATTTTGAAGTTCGTAAGGACGTATTTATAAAATTAAAATTTAAAATGATAAAGATGTAAAATAATGTGTTAATGAGTAATTAATATTTCTTAATTTTGGCCTCATACATGTACTATCAACATCATGGCCTCAATGGAATTATGTAGATGATATAGCAACAAATAAGGTCATCCAGTTCCAAGATCATCACAAACGAAAGAGACAAAGTAGGTCACCACAACGAACGCTACCTATAAATTGGCTAGCCATTCTCTGAGTTATCGAATCCCACTTTATGATTAGTTGCTAAATGAAGTGATCAGAACTGATGGGGTAGAAATCTTAAAAAGAAACAGATAGGCCTGCATCATGCATGAGAAGTGTGCCTAATCGGATTTTCCACTGTCCTTGAAGCCGTTGGTTTGTCCATTTTTGTCGCTGTTCCTTGGTTGCTCCTTCAACTGTGGCTGCTCCTTCAACTGTTAGTACAAAGAATCAGGCAGAAAAAACTTGGAATCAGCACTATAATCGAACTAGTTTTGCATGAAATACCGACCAATCAAATCAATTATATCTAAGCTTTTTATTTCAATTCTATTTAGATATATTATAGAACTATAATATAGGTGCTCTTTTTTATAAAAAACAAAATTCTCTCGCTGTCTTGGCTTCTCTATCCTTTATAAAAAGGTAATCCTATAAAAGAAAGTTAACAAAATACTAAAGCATCAAATGCAAAGATGTTAATGGTTAAACCCAAAGTACCTTTGCTAGCAGTGTCTTGTGATATCTGTATCCCTGCAAACCATAAAAAGGAAGTTGTAGCTTAAACAATTTGAGGATACTATTTCATTTGAACAGAAACCACCAAGTGATTTACTGACCTTATCTGTGCCATAAATATAGTCACAGTAGGTAAATACAGAAGCGAAGTTGCTTTGGCTCTGCCCTCCTACATAGTGATGGTAGTCATGGTACTCTGCTCCTCCATAGAAGGGAATAAATTTGGTTGGAGTCCAAGGGAAGTCATATCTGTTCATAGAGGCATTCAGCAATATCAGTGTTTGCTTGCAGTATACTAGGGAATATGATGCTTCGTGAAAGGTGAGATTTCTGTGTACTAATTTCTCAACTTGATGAAAATGATTTTGAAAAATCAACAAATGTTTTGTTAAGCTAAAATATATCCATGATAGTCAGCATAATCTGCTTGTCTTTTTCTTCAGCTTATTTGAGAAATTTCTAAGAATCTACGCACATCAATGTCATGTTCAACTGACACGTGTATGCATAATTCTTATATTTCTATCTTCAAGGAGTTTTGTTTTTCCAAGCTAAAGAGTAGGTTATTTAGCTTGATTTTCACAACTGCAGTTGCTCAACATCTGTAAAGGTCACATTGGTCATATTCTCTGTCACTTCTGTTTACATTGACCACAAAAGCATATGAGTTGAAACTTCTCCTCTGGCACTCATTCAACACTTCCCACAACCAATGACAGTACGCAACCGTTAGCAAACTGAAATTTCAAATAATAGGTTGCATTGAGAGATGGACAAGGGGTGATGCATGAAGCTGTAGCTCTTGATAGATTCAATGTCTTTTTATGGATCCCAATTAATTCTATTCATTTCCAACACGAAATCCCAATGGCAAACTTCCAAAGTGGGGAGAAATTGGACGGCAATGCAATTTAGAGGGAAAAAGCTGGAGTCAAATGATGGTATGAAACAAATCAGGTCTGGCACATGTTTGTCTATACAGAACAATGGACAAAGAGATTGATACATACATTACAATAAACTATGAGGAAGGTAGCACACAGATATAGTTATAAATTCTTGACAATTCTGACATGCTTAAAAAATCAATATGGGGAAATATTAATAAATAAAGGAGTCAGATCTAACAAAATGAGTAAAAAAAAAGTCACCTTCTCACATGTCTCTCATTCTACTGTGAAATCTTATAGCATAATTACACAGATCTAATGGATCAGAGCCAGGTAGAAAATGATGAAGACAATCTTAATTCATTACAGGAAAGATGTGTGATGAGAACCATACCCGCTGTGGGTCTCAATCGCTTCAAGCTGGCGGAGGGCAATCCAAAGCCAGAAGGTGATCATGTGGCAAGGAACCATAGCGGGCCCTGCAAAGGAGGGGATCCCAAGGAGCAGCACCTCCGCCCAGTGAGCATAGGGTGCTGCGAAGCCAATAGGCGCTGTGAATTCATGGTGGACATAGTGTATCTTCTCGTACCCCCATTTGCCATGCATTAGTCGGTGAATCCAGTAGTTGCCATAGTCCTCCACCAAGAAGTAAACCAAGAGTTGCAAAGCCACTTCCCACAGTGACGGAAGGGGAAGTCCAGCCCTTATCCCCACAAACTACAAATAGCTCTTTTAATAAAGATAGAACAAAAATCTTCAAGAAAGTGGGTTGAAAGAAAAAGAAAAAGAATGATGCTTTTATCCGGCTATGTAATAAAAAAAGTAGATCAACAGAAAATATTACAAAATGAATAATGCAAAAAAGTAAGGTATTTGTTATGGAACTAATAAAGAGGGTTTTTCTCCCCAGAAAATAGATCAAACTGCAATGCAGCATAAGGAATCAAGAAGGGACCTTGATGATGGGATAGGAGGAGAGTTGCAGCGGGCCGACGACGAGGACGAACACCCGCATGACGTCCTTATAGCACTGGAAGAAGGAGGTCGGTGGGTGGCTGACCTTGGGCTGGATCTTGAAAGAGGAGACGGAGGCAGGGAAGCCGAGCTCGATGAGGGCGAGCGGGAGAGGCGCGAGGGAGAAGATGACGAAGAGGAAGATGATGTTGTGGTAGTAGATTAGGTAGTCGGGCATCCGTGCGGTGTAGCGGAACCAGATGGCCTCGGCGAAGCTCAGACTCCGCCCAAGCGCCGCCTCCGCCTCCCCCAGCGTCGCGTACGGCAACATCTCCGGCAGCGCAAGAAGCGATCGGAGCGAGAGCGACGATCCCGGCGGCAACGGGGATGTGGATCCGAATCGCCGGAAAAGGCTGGCGCGCCTAGTGCTCCGCCGCTGGTGGCACCGCGATGCCCCTAGTGGAGGAGCAGAGAAAGGTTGAGAGAGAGAGAGAGAGAGAGAGGATGAGTTGTGTTCTTAAAATGGAAGGGGCAATGCAGCGTGCGGTCGCGATGAGTGGTGTGTATTGATCGTGACACCGGTCGACGTGCGGCTGAGCTGGCTCATCTTCATGTAATACCTTCCTCTACCGTGATCCACGATAATTTTTTTAATTTACCTCATCGTAGATGATCGTAAAATCAATCTACGTCAATTTAGCACGGTCCACCGGTCTGGTTTATTTTATTTTTTTTAATTTTAAAATATAGATAATAATTATTATAAATATCAAATAGTATTTAAAACTTTTTTAAAAACATATACAAAAATATTAATAAGAGATGGAATACAAACAGTTGATGAAGTGAACATGAGCCATTGCTCCTGAGATATAACTGAGTTGATTACGATGAAATAATTTTGTAGAAGAGAATAAGAGTTCGAATCTTGACAAAGTCGAATAATATCTTCTACTGTCGTGATCAACTGTAATTTTTTGATTTATTTTTTCATTGATGATCGTGAAATCGACAGTATAAAATCACTTTTTACAAAAGAAAAGAACATGAGCAGTTGAATTAGGATAAACGATTCAAAGACAAGAAATTAATGTGGATCTTATCTGATAAGTTTTTTCATAATTGCCAATAGAGGCCAAAGAGAATAAATTTAAATTTATAATATTTTATTCGAACTCAAGCTTTATATCTAACTGAATTTTACATTTTTAAATATCTAATCGAATTTAAATATCATATAAGCTAGACTTAGCCATTCAAGGACCACAAATTACTACACAAATTAAGTGGGTGGAGGAAAAATATATTAATGCAATTTAAAAATGATGGTTTGTAGAAATCTATTTATTTATGATTATAAAAAGGCAATGATTGATTGAAGAAATAAATGCATTATTGGCTTTTCAGATCATTTTGGGTAGAAAAGGAGGAAACCAAAGCATCTTATAAAGAAAACAAGCCTAGCTCACTTGTAGGGATCTAAAAACACTGATGATCATAGAAATTACATTGGTTTTTGGATTTTTAATAAACAATTATGTTGAGAATCTTTTAAAAAACAACTAGAATGCAAATTTGAATTGAACTGACGAACTATTATATTAGGTTTTGAATCCTTACATCTACACAGCCTGAGACTTCTCTTGCAGGGAAAACTCAGTCGGACTGCTTCCCAGCCTGCAGAAATCAGAAATGTAAGGAAACATGAATGCAGCTATGCGAATTTTAGATGGTTACATGAGAGATAAAAAGTATAGTAACAAACCAGCATTTCGTGATCGCCGATGATTTCATCGATCACTTCTCGGAGAAGCTTATCGGCACTGTTTGGAACAAGTGCTGCAAAAACAGCTGGTTGCAATCCTGGAGAACAGCCAAATGTGAGGATGCTCAAGTATGGAGAACAGCCAAATGCAAACGTTTTGGATAAGTGAAATGTGCTACCAGGTTTCTCTTCTCTAATCTTTTTCATAAGGGTAAATAAATTGTCAAGCCTCGGAACTCATTTCAGACTTTCTAATGAAATAATTTCGACAAGAGGCAACAAATATGGAGCAGTTTAGTTTTTTTAGCATTGGAATGGTACCAGTTTCTGGAAATGAGTCGATGAACATTATCATCTCCTCTCCACTTAATCCTGATAAAATGCACAATCTGGGCAAAGATTTAGCAATCTGCAGTTGAGAGAAAAAGGTAATCGGGAATGTTGGATCATATACTAATGAAGAGAATATTGACATTGTGATAAGTAGTAAACTAAAAAATCTTGATCCATAAGGATAATGTTCAGCAAGTATAATAAACTTTATAGGATTCAAGGAAGTGAGCATGTTTGTTTGATTAATATTCAATTCCAAAACTTGCGACATGTCCAATAGATCAAGAAGTAGTGCATGTAGTAAGCAACTGTCTCAGAATAATAATAACAATAAAAAGAAATTTCCCCTTGTTTATTAATATACTCATAATCAGGAATAGTTCCACAAAAAATGCACCTACTTGCTCACAACATGCATTTAATGAGAACTGGATATGGAGAATCATGGTGGATCACCTTCACATCATCTAAGTGGACTTGCTCAGCGTGCATTGCATCCCATACTGTCTTCTCGATCATATCCTCTGTGCAATAAATAACCTGTTACCAACAAGAAGACATGAATGATTGGATAAGTGCAATGAGCCACAGAATAAGACAGCGATCAAAATCTTATCCTCTGTGAATGACTGGATAACGGCAGCTGCAGTTAGTTTAATTTATAGCCCTTTATATGGCAGGTGCATTTAGTTTAGTATACAGCAACAACAAGTGACTCCTGGTTGCCAACTGGGGAAGGATGCAGTGTACAAGACATAAGCATGCAAACACTCGTAACTTCGTAGCATAAACATGTAAACATAGGCACATAAGAGATTTGCTTTACTAGACAAAATCTTCAAGCAACATTCAGCCAACTGCATTTTAAACCTAGAATTTTTTTTTATATCACTGGTAACTGTGGAAATGATGTCATCTCAAGAGAATGATTTGATGTGTGTATTGCAATTGGAAAAAAAAAAGGGGGGGGGGGGGTTGACACTACTCTTCTGTTGATTCTCTATTCACGCTCACTGGTAATATTATCAAATGTCAAGGGGTTGACACCACAGACAAATGTTTAGAATAAACATGTTATAAGTACAAAAAAAAACTATAATTGAAGTTCGTTAAGAAAAACTGAACTTGAGCACTGCTGTGTGATCTGCTTGATACGCAGATTGAAGTATTATTTATTGGCATCTCTTACTCATTGAAAATGGCAATTGCAAAGGTCGAGATTCTAATAAATAACACCTACAAACACAGAAGAAAGAAAAGTTAATGTTGCAAAGAATTACCTTTAAAAAGTCCCCATCAAGCTCTTTTAGAAACATTTGAATCTGTATCAGTAAAAGATAGCAAGAAATTAAGATAAGTTTACCAGGTAAAAGATCACAAAGATGACACTCTGAATAGGCTCAAGCAGGGAAAATAATATTAAACATAAACGAGACCATTTATGTTAAAAAAAGGTAATTATTAATTAGACCTTACAATGGGTACATCTAAAATTCAAATTTAGATCCATTTCTTGCATAATACTTGAGTTTTAAAGAGAGACAGGGAAGAATACCTTTTCCTTTTCGTCTGCTTCAAATCCCACCAGCAGCAAAGCCTAGACATAAAAAAATCTACTCAAAGTATTAAGACTTTATAAAATTAAGATAACCAATGACATTGCCAGAGCATGCATTTGAATCTGGTGTTGAACATAATTCAAAATTAAGGGAGGTAACTGGTATTATGTCAGCTGTCAAGTGCCTACTTTTGCAACATATTCACATCATAGACAAAAGATTTATTTATTTTTTTACTTGGCTAGCAATAAGTGAAAGAACTTGTAAATCCTAAACCGTATAAGTTCTATAAACCGAATAAGAACTTGGATAATTAGAAATACAAATAAAATAAGGATCTAGTTTCAACAAAACATGGTTTAACATCTAAAAATATGTAAATAACGACAAGGAACCTGATTGGAGAGTCATTGTCCTTGTTCAACAACGTCAAATTACTCAATCTCTGTGGAAGAAGATGAAGCGGAAGCAAGAGGGTAGTCTTCCAAGAGAATTAGGATGACGACGCTGTAAAATCTTCGTCAATGAAAAACGAAGGCGAGATATCAGTTAACCCTAAACCCTCAGGGGGCGTTTGGTTGGGGGTTATCAATGATAACCTTGGTTATCTGTCCAAGGTTATCGTTGATAACCTTGTTTGGTTCAGGTTATGATTGATTCCCAAGTAATACAACAT
>JBBMKF010000007.1:5401404-5418256 GCA_037834155.1 Curcuma caesia | reverse complement strand
ATTAGAAGTTGCCACTGTGCCTGGTATCTTGCATGGAAATGCACTAATCTCCTTTTGTTGTAGGTTTTGATCCCAGCGCCATATTGGGTGAGCTATCCTGAGATGGTTAGGTTGGCTGATGCAGCTCCAGTAATTGTTCCAACAAACATATCAGATAACTTTCTTTTAAGTCCCAACTTGCTTGCTTCAAAATTAATGAGAACTCAAGGCTGCTTATACTTTGTTCACCATCCAATCCTCCGGTTCTGTTTATCCAAGGAAACTGCTTGAGGAGATTGCTGATATAGTCAGGAAACATCCAAGATTTCTGGTTAGCTTTCTGAACACAGTCTATTTGTCAGGACATAATACATGCTTCTAATCGAAGACGTTCAAGAAATTGGATATTTATGTGCCTTTCAGTTGTTATCAGATGAGATATATGAACATATAATATATCCACCAGCCAAACATACAAGCTTTGCTTCTTTACCTGGAATGTGGGATAGAACTGTAACAGTAAATGGATTTCTAAGGTAATTAGTTAGTTTTATTTTATCCTTGTGTCAGTTTTTCTAGATTTTAGCAACTGAAAGTGCTATGCTGGCAAATATATGAAAGTTGGAAGCAATCTTCAATGTTTTTTGCTGCATCTATTAGTTCACTGTTCTGATCTCAGCTAAAAATAAGTTTATAGGTTCATAAATTTCAATCATTCACCAGTCTTTTACAGCAGAATTTCTGTTACAACTGAGTTTACCTTAACACTTGGTGCTCATGGTATTTTGTTCATTATTTTACTAAATAAGACACTAATGCTTTCAATCAATGCAATATTAATGTAGTTCTTGTTTGATGGCTGTTAAATTTTAGGCCTTTGCAATGACTGGTTGGCGACTTGGGTACCTTGCCTGTCCCCAACACTTTTTAGCAGCATGTGGAAAGATTCAAAGCCAGGTAATTCTTCATTTTCTCGATAAGTCTAAGACTCCCTGATAGAATACTTTTTTGATAGTCATCATTAGATCGTCTATCATTGTTGCATGGTCAATTTTCCCCTTATATATATAGCTAATAAAGAATAAAAAGCTTGTCTTCCTAGCTTATGTAATATGTGATTTATTATATGCTTATCTGCAGATAGCTGTAAATTGTTGACATATATGCAGTTACCTTCATCCTAGATGGCAATATAGTTCAAGTAAATGAAAATTTATTGGATTCAAGAATGAAATGGATATCATGTACCGTAATGTCTTATGAAATGGATATCTTTGCTAAAACGTGATGGTACATCCACTGAGCATGAAGATTATACTGCACTTCAATAATGGGTCATGCTTTATAATTTCAAGTCACCGGTAAGTTAGTTTACGCGTAACCTCTTGTTTAATGGTTTGGTACTCTTGCATGACATCTGCATCTGAAAGGTCTATTTGTTTTGGCATTGGTCCTTTCCTGGAGTTATTTTTTGGTTTAGAATTTTAGCGTTCGTGAATGCTACGCTAGACCATTTCAGTAGAAAATGGAGGACCATTTTCCCCGTTAAACTTCTTATTTCAACTCAGCCGAGTAGCAGTAGTTTCCTTAGTTTTCGTCAGCAGTCATGTTTGATTACTCCTAAATGCAATGGGTTTGCAGTCTACTTCTGGTGCTAGCAGCATATCCCAGAAAGCTGGCCTTGCAGCTCTAGGCTTGGGATATGCCAGCGGTGAAACAGTCTCAGTAATGGTGAAAGCATAGAACTGGAGGGTGTGAAAATATCAGAGTCCCAGTTTTTTTTTCCTCCCCTTTCTTTTTAGTTTTGCACCTTTTTTTTTTTAATTTTTGTTATCGATTTACTTCACTTGAATATGACAAATATTCTCCTACAACAGGGTGCTTTCTATCTGTTCATTGATTTTAGCTCCTATTATGGATCTGAGGTTGAAGGTTTTGGAAACATTGAAGACTCTGAATCCCTTTGTCGGTTCCTTTTGAACAAGGCCCAGGCGAGTTAACTGTTATAATGTGTTATCGCTAATATTCGAGTCTTCCTTTATAGTCATCATCGTCGTCATCATCATCATCATTATCGTCTAACATAATTTCTTATGTATTGGCAGGTTGCACTTGTTCCAGGAGATGCATTTGGAGATGCTAAATGCATTCGGATTTCTTATGCTGCATCTCTGTCAACCTTGCAAGAAGCACTGAAGAAGATAAAAGAAGCCATGGCTCTACTCAAACCACCTGTTGCTGTCTAATTCTCAAGATCTTTCACCGAAGTAGTTGATTGTTTGTTTGCAGAGACAAGGTTGTTGATTTATTCTTTAAGAGAAGTAAATTCACCAGTATTTCTTCTTTAATCTTACAAGTAGTGTGAGATATTGTATTGTTTGATCATGAATAACATCAAACTGTTGAACAAATTTCTACGACACTTCCCAATTTAGCTGAAGCAGTTTTACCATATCCACAGAGTTCTAAGTTGTGTTTGTTTTTTCATAAAAAATCTCAATATTCCATTTTTAAATTATTTTTGTAATTGGGTTAGACAACAATTTTACAGGAAAATATTGAGTACGGTTAAAAATGATATAAAATTTTATATATTATTGTGTTTGAATAGAATATTCTTGACTTTTTCTGAAAAGAAATCTACTTTTTTTTTTTTTTATAAAAAAGTGCAGTATAATTAACTTAGGCTATTTTAAAAATATCTCCTGACATTTAATATTTTGATGTTTATTAATATCAAAACTAAACGTTCTTTAAAATTTTTATTTTGTTTCCAAACTATATTTTTACCAAGCAATTAATGTGATAATTTACAATTGATAAAATAGGCATTTTATTTTATATAACATTTACTAAAAACTAAAAATTATAAAAGTGTTTTAACATTAATAAAATTTAGTAGGATATATATTCTAAAAAACTATTAAATGTGATACTTTAAAAATGTTCCAATCATAACCCTTTACTCCTTTTCTTTCATTCCCATTAATTAAATTAAATGAATCTTAAAGAAAGTAGTAATCTTTTCTTCACTTTTTTCCTATTTTTTTCCTCTCACCTTAATCCTCTTCTGTAACTGCCCTGCTCATTTTATGCATCAACAAAAAGTTTATTTTATATTTCTACAAAAAAATACTATGGATTAAACAGTAGTTTTAACAACAATGTAAAGTAAATTGCTGTCAACAGTGAAATCAAAACAACACACAATCTATCCATAAATTCCTCACAGGCATTTACCACATTTCCTTAATTTTGATCAAGTAAAATATTAATCATCACAATCTGCTATTGCC
Organism: Curcuma caesia; assembly: GCA_037834155.1. Taxonomy (NCBI): domain Eukaryota; kingdom Viridiplantae; phylum Streptophyta; class Magnoliopsida; order Zingiberales; family Zingiberaceae; genus Curcuma; species Curcuma caesia. Next base: position 5,414,981 of record JBBMKF010000007.1, on the reverse strand, counting down.
TCTACAGTCGAGTGCTTCCATATGTGTGCATCTATATATATCTTCACACCAGCTTTCTTTGTGCGAGATTAAGACATAGTTTTGCAGATAGCTAGAGAAACTAGAGATGTTGGCTGACCTGAAGAAGAAGAAGAAGAAGGTGTTCTTCTTCTTGTTCTTCCTGGTATCGACATGGATGATAGCTACTGCAGCAGAAGGAAACGCTGAAGTAACCTACGACGGAAGAGCTTTGATCATCAATGGAACTCGTAGGCTGCTCTTCTCAGGTTCCATCCATTACCCTCGAAGCACCCCTCAGGTAAACAAATCCTTCAATCAATATGATGTTGTATATTTAGTAGAGCATTAATGCTAATATCTTTTGTTATTTGTTAAGCTGGAAGATCCAGATTGGTTTCTGGAAAGATTGTTTAATTGATTCCTGGAGATTAACGTTTGCTTATGTAATATAACTGTCGATTAATGTGTACTAGATTAAGTTAGTGTGCATGCTTCGTTGTGTATGAAAGTCTCTCTCTTTCAGTGAATAGAGACATTAATTGCAATGGATTAAAGTCCTGATGATCACAACTGAGGACTTTTTGTAATGATTTGATAATGGAAGCTTAATCTTTTTCATGCCTTTTTGTGTATATATATTTGACAGATGTGGCCATCTCTCATTGAGAAAGCTAAGGAAGGAGGGCTAGATGTGATACAAACTTATGTATTTTGGAATGTGCATGAACCTGTACAAGGACAGGCAAGTCCAAGTCTTCTTTTATCCATTGATGTAGTAATTCCATGTGTTCCTTAATTAATTCCTAGATGTGCAATTTACAGTATAACTTTAATGGACGATTTGACCTTGTGAGATTCATCAAGGAAGTTCAATCTCAAGGCCTCTATGTGAGCCTCCGAATCGGGCCATTTATCGAAGCGGAATGGAGTTACGGGTATAGAATTTCTTCAACATTAAAAAGAATGAACACTTGAGAGTGTTCTTTATCATCCTAGCTAATAATGCCTTTTGTTTTCAATTCAATTGTGCAGAGGATTGCCATTTTGGTTGCATGATGTTCCTGACATTGTCTTCAGGAGTGATAATGAACCTTTCAAGGTACGTAGGTGTTCTGCAATTATGTATCAGTATCCACTTGCTTTCTGAATGAACCTTAACTTTGCTTGGCCATATGCAGTTCCACATGCAAAAGTTTGTGACGAAGATAGTCGATCTATTGAAATCTGAGAGGTTGTTTGCTTCTCAAGGTGGCCCAATCATAATTTCCCAGGTAATGTGCATCCTCGAGTGCTTGTATTTCATATGACACTCACTTAATAGTTTGTGTTCTTGCTTATGTAGATTGAAAACGAATACAAAACAGTTGAGGACGCATTCCATGAGAAGGGACCTCCGTACGTCAACTGGGCTGCATCAATGGCGGTAGGCCTTCAAACTGGTGTTCCCTGGATGATGTGCAAGCAAGACGATGCTCCTGATCCAGTGGTCGATCCTCTTGTCACTTTAAAGCAATGTTCATGTGTATCTCTAGAAATCACTTGAACAATTTGGATTTTTTATGTTTTTTTTACAGATCAACGCTTGCAATGGGTTGAACTGCGGATTGACTTTTACAGGGCCTAATTCCCCCCAAAAACCAGCAATATGGACTGAAAATTGGACCTTTGTGTATGCGATCGAGTTTTTGTCTTGAGTGAATTTAGAAATTGCAATTTCATTCATTATATTCTGATATGCATAGGTATCAAGTTTATGGAAAAGATCCAAGACCGAGGTCAGCTCAAGATATCGCTTTTGCAGTTGCACTCTTTATTGCCAAAAAGAATGGAAGCTTTGTGAACTACTACATGGTAGCTTTCTTTCTTATGATTCTCTTAACTCCAAGCTACCTCTCAATTTGGTATATGTTCTAAGTTATGTCTTTCAAACCCGATCGATCGAATGTAGTATCATGGAGGAACAAACTTTGGAAAATCTGCCTCCTCATATGTCACAACAGCTTATTATGATCAAGCTCCTCTCGATGAATATGGTATCTCAACGAAAATAGTTTTAAAATCATGACCAGTTCCTTCCATAGACTAAACATATATAAGCTTTTGTGTTCATCCAGGTTTAATATGGTTGCCTACATGGGGGCACCTTAGGGATCTTCATGCTGTGATCAAGCAATCTGAGGAGGCATTACTCTGGGGAGTGTACTCAAACTCTTCCCTTGGTCAGCAACAAGAGGTAAGACTTAATTCTCAAGGCAAAAACATAACAAAAGGTTTCTTTGTTCCATGCTTTGGATCCTAATGGAGTTGAGTGCCCAACTTCTTCTGCAGGCACATGTCTTCCAAACCAATTCAGGACAATGTGTTGCCTTTCTTGTCAATTATGATGAACACAATACGGCGACTCTTCAGTTTCGCACGGCTATGTATACCTTATCAGCCAAATCAATCAGTGTCTTACCAAATTGCAAGGATGTTGCCTTTGATACTGCAAAGGTGATCTATGTTTCAGCCATTCAACAATACAATACTTTCTCTAATGTGGATGTAGTTTTGCTAAAACTGGTTTGATTGTTAGGTGAGTGCTCAAACCGGTGAACGGTCTGCAACACTGATTCAGTATCTCAGTCAAGATCAGCAATGGCAAGCTTTTCCAGATGAAGTGATTAGCCAGAACAAGTCTTCATTTGCTGCAGAAGGACTAAAAGAGCAAATGTCATTGATAAAAGATGCCACAGATTATCTCTGGTACACCATAAGGTACTGCCATACATACTCGATCAATCTATTCTTCGTCGACTTCAATCACTTCAGCTGAATCTTTACCATCACTGCAGCTATAACCATTCACAACAAGATGGTCCACAAACTCTTCAAGTCGATTCTCGCGCGCATCTTCTACATGTATTCATAAATGGTAAATTTGTAGGTAAGTTCCTTTAATCTTAGCTTTTGCCATCAAACAAGCTAATGATAAGCATAAAACTAAGGCCTTTGTTTATGAACAGGTACTGTTCATGGTGATCATGATGGAGCACTACCAAATTTTGAGCAACCCATAGACTTTAGTGAAGGAGGGAATGATATCTCATTGCTCAGTGTTATGGTTGGGCTTCCGGTGAGGACACTATATACACTCGATACTAGTTACCAATTATCAAGAGATACAATGATCTAAACTTCTCATTGAGAAATTAAACTATTTGGAACATGAAACATTCAATACAAGTTTACAGTATCAAACCTTGAGTCTCAACTATTACTAATAGTGTAACTTGTTAGTCTAGAGTTATGACTGATTTTCGACAATTGGTTTGAAGGATTCAGGACCATATCTTGAGAAGAGGGTTGCAGGACTTCGACGTGTGAGAATTCAAGGTTCTTCGGGTGGTTCGCAAAGAGATTTAACAAATTGGCTTTGGCACTACAAGGTGTGTTATATCTACGAAAGAAACAATGGCAACTTGCATGAGTTCATGATGAAATTGACAAGAATAAATGCAGGTGGGTTTAACAGGAGAAAGTATGCTCATCTTCTCCGAACAAGGTTCAGAAACAGCAGAATGGAAATCTTTACAAGGTTACACAAACAAACCCTTGATGTGGTACAAGGTAATAACAGCATGTTCATCATAGATTAGTACTTTAGCATACTCCATGCTTCATTGTCATGTGCCAACACATAAATCTTTGGTGTAGACGAGATTTGATGCTCCAAAAGGCGATGATCCAGTGGTGCTCAACCTTGAAAACATGGGTAAAGGAGAGGTTTGGATCAATGGAGAAAGCATTGGAAGATATTGGGCATCTTTTAGATCTCCAAGTGGAGACCCAACACAATCTTTGTAAGGAAAACACTATCAAAACTCAATCCTAAAACCCACTCAGTAACCACTTTGCTCATCTTCTACTTTCAGGTATCATATTCCTCGATCTTTTCTGAAACCTTCAGGCAACCTCCTTGTTCTTTTGGAGGAACTCGGCGGCGATCCTCGCTCTATTGGAGTCGAAACCATGTCCATCTTCCGTGTTTGCGGCCATGTCTCTGAATTGCATTATCCGTCAGTACTTGCGAAGAACAAGGATCCATATGCTCTACTTCAATGTCCACAAGGGAGAAACATCTCGATGATAGAGTTTGCGAGTTATGGGACTCCTCTGGGAGAGTGTTTAGCTTATCCCAACAGAGGCAATTGCCATGCTCCTGGATCTGAAGCTATCATCCAGAAGGTGAGCTACTCACAATTTTATTATATTAGGATTTCATTTTTTTTCTAAAAGAAAATTATATTTTGACAGGCTTGTCTTGGTAAGCAAGAGTGCACCATTTTTGCAACTAATCAGATGTTTGGAGGGGATCCCTGTGTTGGAACTCCAAAATCACTCCTTGTTTTTGGAAGATGTTCTTGATCTAATGATAGTTTTAAAGCATAAAACAAATATTTTTTTTCTTCCTCTTGACAAATAACACCAACTCCGACTGCAATGTTATGAAAATTCTTATGATAATAAAGTGAAGGTGTGAATGTTTTATATCTCTTCTTTCATTCAATGAATGTTAAAACTGAACAAACGGAAGAGTCAAACTCTGACTTTTCTTGTTGACTAGGATGGCAAAAGTCAACCATCAATCTCAACCGGATTGGTTCGGCTGACCCAATCGCCTACAAGCCAAAAGGCAACTTGCTCCTTTTATTTTAAATATTCAAAAAATCTAACTAGTGACAGATGCAATGAGAAGTATAACAAAGTCCAAATAATAATAATAATAAAAGAATATTTCATATTGCCCCATTAAGTTTAATACTTTTCAAATATCCCCTTGAAAATTGTCATGCTAAAAGAAATTTTCTTCATTTTGGCCCCTGAAGAAAGGTGTTTCTTGTGGAGCAGAATTGAGCTACCTGAGCATGCCACTGGCGTCCTGAGAAGGCCGAATCACGGCCGGCGAAGCAGCGAAGGTATTCCCATCGCCGTAAACGGAGCCGATCCCGAGCGTCGGCGGCCGGTCCGGAATATCTGGCACCCTCACGTTCCCCTCCAGCATCTTTAGCGCTTCCAATATCGTCGGCCGGACCGCCACTATCACGTGCGAGCACAGGACGCCGACCAGCACGAACCTCTCCATCACCCCCTTCGGCAACTGCGGCGCTCGGCCGTCGTCGTTCTCGCTCCTAGTCAGCGTCTCGTCGAACACCTCCTCTGCTCTTCCCTCTTTGATCAAAGTCCACGCCCAATCTGTGATCAGCACCATATTAACCGGCGCTCTCATGTCCAAGGCCTGGCGACCGCTCATGATCTCTAGCAGGAGGACGCCGAAGCTATAGACGTCGCTCTTCTCCGTCAGCTGTCCGTAGAGAGCGTACTCCGGCGCCAGGTAGCCGTGGGTGCCGGCAACCCTGGTGGTGAGGTGGGACTGCCCTTCCATGCTCTCCTTCGCCACCCCGAAGTCGGCCACTAGCGCCCTCATCTCGCCGTCCAACAATATGTTGCTGGCCTTGATGTCGCGGTGGAAGATCGCCGGCTTTACCCCGTAGTGGAGGTACACGAGCCCCTTGGCCACGTCGAGTATGATGCTCTTCCTCTGCGGCCACGTCAGGGGCTTCCTCATCCCGCCGGAGTTGCCAAAGATGTGGTCCTTGAGGCTTCCGTTGGCCATGTAATCGTAGACCAAGTACCTCTGATTGCCTTCGTTTTGAGAGATGCAGCATCCTTTCAAAGGGACCAAATTTCGGTGCCGGAGATGGCTGATTATCTCTACCTCGTTGCGGAACTCCTCGTCGCCGCCGTCGACGTCCGGCTCTAGCATTTTCTTTACTGCGACCAAGGTGCCGTCGGAAAGGGTGCCTTTGTAGACGGCGCCAAATCCGCCGCGGCCGATGAAGTTGCCCTGCGAGAAGCGAGCAGTGGCCTTTTCTAGCTCCTTGATGTCGAACCAGATCGAGCCGGTATTGGGCCGCGGAGACGATCTCGAGCTCCTCTCCGACACCATGGAGGCGCTGCTTTCCTTCTTCTTCTTGAAGCGGGATCGGCACAAGACGAACACGACGGCGCAGGCGACGAGGAGGAAGCCGAGCGTCCCGAAGACGGAGCCGAAGATTGCGGCAGAGCGGGATTTATGACGGGAAGGTGTGGAGGAGGAGATGGCGAGGCCGAAGATGCAATAGGTGGCGCGGGGATCCTTGGGGCCGAGCTGGTTGACGACGCCGGAAGCGTAGAGGATGGTGAGGGGGAAGCAGAAGTCGTTGCTAGAGGTATTTCCGTTGAGGGCGGCGAGGGTGGAGGCGACGTTTAAACCGGCACTGAGGCAGGCGCTGCATAGGGCGGGGCTGGTGAGGTCGCCATCGCAGGCGGCGTTCAGGGCGGAGGAGTTGCCGACACGGGCGTCCCAGTCACGGAGGGTGTAGACGCCGGCGCAGGTGGAGACGAATTGGCTGGTGGAGGGGAAGCAGTCGGAGACAATAGAGGGGGAGAGGGAGGGGCGGGCGGCGGAGATGTTGGACTGGAAGTCGGAGAGGCAGGCAGCGGACGTGGAATTGTCGGGGAGTCGGAAGAAGCCGGTGTCGTGGAGGCGCTGCGCGGTCCCGATGCCAAAGAGGCTGAGGAGGGTTTGGCGGCAGTCGGTGAGGTTGACGGAGGCGAGGGCGGGGAGACAGGCGGCGTCGTCCCAGGGGAAGGTTGAGACATAGTTCAGATCCAGGGGGCAGCTTGCCGCCGCCGCCACCTCTATGTTCGACGCCGGAAGAGATAGGAGAAGCAAAAAACAGCACAGAGATCGCCGCATCGCCGCTCTTCTTCGCTGCTTCGTTCCGGTTGGTCACAAAGCAAAGTGGGGGAAAAGGGAAGGACGGAATGCTCTTCCCAGCTCCACGTGGTCCTCTTCATCCATTAATTAAATAATTAATAATAATTTCTTTACTTCATTTTCTCTTTTTCTTCGTTTTGTATCTTATAATATATTAAGAAATTAGTCTAAATAGAATTCTTGCGAGCTTTTAAGTTTTATTTAAAAATTGAATTAATTAATTTTTTATTATAAAAGAGCCGGCATGATCCTTTCATCCGGGTGGAGTTTGCTTTTGGTGCTTTTCAAGAGCAACGATCCTTTCAATCGACAACTACGGCTTGGTCCCGGGTGCTGGAGCTTCTTTCGCTCGTTTATGACGATACATTGACAAAGAACAGTCGATCTAAGAGCCCACCAAATTAATTTCATTAAATTTGGTCGGCTGGCTTCTGCAATAAACAGTTGAGGAAGATAGACACTGTTTCAACACTATTTCTTTCGACAATGTGCCTGCTAAGATAAATTAAAATTATGGATGGTCGGTAATGCAGTTTGAATCAAGGGACAAGGAGAATTCTACTCACTCCAGAGATTGCCCACATAACTAACTAAGCTGTTGGAACTCAAAAAGTCAACGTCTCACAAGAACTAATTTTCTCGAAAACGAATTTAAATTACATATTTAACAAAATGTAATTTCCCCTTTCCATTTTAGCAATTTCTATCTCTCCCTTCTCACGCTCGTCTATAGGGTCTGAACTGTGCTTCATGGTCTAAAAATCTTTACAGTTTTCTAATTTAAAAGGATGCAACATTCCCATGGTACACTAACAGTCATGAAGCAGGGGTACTCAAGTACAGAGCTAAAAAAAAGGTACCGCCTCATGGCTGCCAAAATGAGTCAGGAGACCTGAGAGGAGTGGCTCCGGAGGGATAATCATCTTCGTTGTTGTCGGAGGTATAGTCATCTTCGTTGTTGACATGTTTTGAAAAGCGACCAGGGTGATGCGAACCTGCCAGATAAAGGAGCCAGTTGTGAAACAAACGCACCCAATGAATCTAAGTTAATCATTTTATTTGAGTCGGAGATAGAACTAACCATCTGCCATGTCCTTGGTCCTGTGAAGAAGAAATGTCCCGGAAAGAATAGTGACAAAGCCACACATCTCTGTGACAATCTGTGTGGGATTTTGTCGATCCCAGTCCTGTCGGGAAATCCATAGTCGAGAACATTAACACAAAATGATACAAAAGCAAATAAATTTAAACTGATAACACCTTATCAACCATGATTTAAGCATGGTTGATCCTGTATAGAGGAAATCAATGTCCTGAGTACAGTTAACAATAATCATGGTTCCTACTCATCAATCTTCTAAACCACTTTCTTATATGTTCAATTGACACTTCCATACAAGTTGGAAGATTGTTGAAATGAATGGTATTTTGTCATTGAAGAGATTCTGGATGAGTGTCTACCTGTTGTCTTGTGCAACAATCAGCGTTTCAAAAAGTGATTCAAATGCATATGCATTTTCTGGAGGGGTTTGCTTATGCAAACCACCTAAACTGTGTATGCCTGTGAGTGTCATTTCAGAAATTTTGTTAGGTTGTTCGATATGAATTTGTATATTATATGGATTGTGTAGGTTGAAGCATTGCTAATGCTTCTGGAATTGTGGATTGTCAAGGTTAAGGTAGCATAGACAATTCCAATGATTCTACTATATTTTAGATATAGGTTACATATGAGTTATAAAATGGGTCGATCACAAAACTAGCCACATGTTTTTTAATACCTTCATTTAAACCTACTTCTACAATATTCAAGTACATCGAGACTGCAAATCTAAACTTTCACTGCCAATTGACACACATTAGTATTATTATAAGCCGTATATCAGCGGCATAATAATGGTAAACTTCAAACAAAAATTAAACAAAGATTTCGATAGTCATATAGGAGCAGTTAACCTAGAATTAGATCATGCCAGCTCAAATCCTTAAACACGAAACTAGCATAGCAGATGAGCAATTCAACAGTTTGATTTAATGTACCAAGAACTTGAGATCAAAGTTAGGGCCAAATGTCATATAGAAGCAGTTACCTTGAACATAATCACACTGGCCAGAATGGTCAATGATGTAAACATCACATAGTATATGGGTGACACAACTGCAGTGTTAAATGTATCAAGAGCCTGAAAAAGGTTTGAACAAGGCATAAGAACATTAGTGACTTTAGAGGGATCAATCTATATCGTTTTAATAATTTTATTGATTTGCTAATTATGCTAAACAAGTTAACTTCCACAGCAGCTCAAGCTGTTATTGGAGTGCCTACTAATATTAATAGCAGTTGCGCTGATGCAGCAGTTAATATTTCAAACATGACAACACAAAATAATTAATAAAAATGATATACATGCTCAAAGAACATAGCTGTACCTTGTTGAGATAATTCACTTGGGTAGTGACACATGAAACTACTATAACTGTGAATACCCAAGTTTGGGGATAAATCAATTGGTTCGTTCCAGAAAATGTCAACTTTAGAGCAATTCCAAGAGCTTTCACACTCATAACCTGCCAATAAAGAGGGGAGGAGGTAACATAAGTTCTTTTCATATTCTAGAATGTTGACTAAAGTAGCAAAATATGTCTTATACCGAGAGTGATCCAACGAGAGAACAAATGGCGATGTAGACCATAATATGTGTTTGCCCATATTGAGGGACAAAATGGATTACAAGTATTGAGGCTGCTATAAGCACAGTTACCGCATAAAACAAAAAAGCTGAAGAAATATAAACCAAATATTAGCCTCTCTCCTAAGTTGTAACAATTGTTCTTAACAATGGATTACACTTAAACTACACACATAATAGAGAAAGAGAAAAGCGAGCACCTGGTTCAGTGGCCAGATCCCAGACTTCTGTCACAGACTCAATTTCACGCTCTTGAGGTGCATGAAGCACAATTGTAGTAGACCCCACGACACAAAGAGCACAGCCAAGGATGCCAAAAATATGTAACCTTTCCTGTAAAATGACATGTGCAAGTACAGCACTGGAAACACAATTCTTATGTTAATAATTGCTGGACAAAGTAAGGAAATAGAAGGGTATCAAAATGTCTTGTGGTGATAAGGTCATGCCTGATGATTATGCTTAGAGCACCAAGAGGAGTTACTAGAATGGCAGGAGCAAATGCATATGCTGCAAAATTAGCAACTTCCCCAACAATCACTGTTACAAAAGGTAAATATAGTTATCATTCAAACTTCATAAAAAGAAACCAAACAAACAAATAATTATAATGCACAGGTTACATTGATTTCACTATCTTATTGAATGCAACAATTCAATAGTGAAATTCTAATTATAGAAAGTAAATGATGGCATCATCTACTTACCAAAGTTACCAAGTAAGAATAGAAAACCAAAAATCATACTAACTACTCACTTGCTATCATGCCTGCCCACCAAAGTGGTTCATACAAGTAAGAATACCCGCCAGCTCCTGTTTGCAAATTTAAACATATTTAGGTACTTTTTCATGTAATTGAAAAAAAATAAAAATAAAGATAGTAATTACACAAAAAATAATGACAGCCAAAATGCGGCAATACGCTATTTTGGGTGAAATTAGGGAAAGAAAGTGGCTTCAACAAACTTGTGAATGCTAGAACAACTTTTAACAAGATCATATAAACTACTGAGAGTTAACAGAGTTCCGAAAGTTTGCCATTAGGGGCTGAATTGAAGGGGAAAAGACTTTCCAAATTTCAAAAAATTACACTTTGTGTGAAATACCTCTCACCTAGCTAGGACATGCAAACAAAGTAGTAATTCTTGTGATTTAAGGGCACTCAGTCTGTCCTAGATTATCATTTATCCTATTTGGTATGATACTACCCCTGAAGAAGATCACTTTCATCAAGGTAATAATACAAAAGATATCTGGATATCCCAGCAAAGCATAGAAGTCCATAATCTAATGCCTCAACTTATCTTTATCTGTAAATAATACCTTCATTTATCACAGGCTATAGGTCCTCTAAACCTATTAGTGTTTTATAATCCTTGAAGAAAATAACTACTCAAGCTTTGATATGTGCCAATCATGTACGCTATACATCTAATTAAATGATTCAATCCTCTCTAAGAAATTTTACTTCTTTACGCTGAATTCTGCATCAATTCCTTTTTACAACCAACATTATTTAGCATAATACAGGCATATGCATACACTTGTGATGATGAAATAAGATCACTTAAATCTTGTTTTAATAGGGAATAACTTAAACAAAAATTATTCCAGCGCTCAAAGAAAGAAATGTTTGAGAAATTGAAGGTAATTGCAATAAGAGCATCATATGCAACATATGCCAATGAAATTTGCTAGCTATAATAATGCAAATAATCCATGATTCACACTTAACATTCAATAAGAAGAATGGACTTCCTGGAAGATTTTGGGTAACTTTTCCCTTCAACCATGCACTCTGAATCTAGTTCAGTTAAAATAATTTTAAATCAAATTACAGAGTGGCATACATCTAGTAACTGAAATCTGAATTTTGAATGATGCACCCAAAATGATAACTAAAAGTAGAACAGCAATCTGAATGTTAGTTAAACATAAGGTAGCCAAAATATATTGATGTGTTTCTACCTACATAATTCTTTTGATGGCTTCCTTATTGATCTTAAACAATCACTAGAAGCTAATTGTTTCCATGAATTTCAGTTACAAATCTCCAACATAGGTATGGACTAAATGGTCATGCATATGATCAACACATAAAAAATCCTCCAACTATTCTAGGTTTGTTACCTGAGTCTTACCCTTCCGTTTAGCAGGAGGCATGGCTGGTGAAAACCTTTCTTTGCACCAAATTAAGTTAAGATACATTTACAGGAGTTTGTTGACTTAGTTTTATGCTTCTTGTGAGAATCTACTAACTCTCCATTTATTTATCTAGGCTTGAGAGTGGTGTCGGGGTTGCTCTTATCTAGTTAAAATCCCTTTACACCTTTCAAGTAATGACAAAGAATGACTTCTAAAGTATACTAACTGAAGCTCATTCCCAGTGTCCGTTGTATCAACTTCTACTACAAGCAAAACTTAAAGGATGTCTAACATTGAAATGTCTACAATACGATCCATCAATAAGTGTCCTAATTCCACTAACGATCAGGTGAAATCTTGTTTAATTAAGCATAATAAAGCATCAATCTATAATCCAGTATCATAGAAATTATACAGTTCACTCAGAACTATATTTAACTATAGGTCAGACTTACAATCAGCAGCAGATCAACAATTTGAGACCCACGACTAAAAAAAGGGGGTGGGGAATTACCAGCTCTGACTCCGGAAGCGCCGGCCTTCTTGAGTCCCTTCTTCTTGACGATAAAACTGGCGCCGATGAATAAGCTAGAAGACAATGCGAGGACCAACCCCTTGATGTTATCCGAGGACATTCCAGTGTACCATTTCCCGTCGGACGCCGCGGCGGCGGTAGCCATCCCGAACCCCAAACAAGAACCCTAGATGCCACCCCGCCCTTCCCGTACTACTCAGGCATTCGCTTCAATCGCTATACGAGATCGGCCGTGGAATCACTAAGAAGATAGGCGCAAAGACGGCCCTCCGCCGCTAGATCCTGGTTCGGGGAGGCGGCGCATGCAGCGGCAGCGCCCGATCGAAAAATGAGAAGATCTGGCGGCTGTGGGCGGAGAAGTGCCCACGAGACAAATAGAGGAATTGGATTGATAGGATCGAAGACAGAAATGAAATCGTTGTATCAGATACAGACAGAGACGACGGAGATCACGAGATCACCAAGCGAAGAAGAGAGGTCGTCATCAGGTCGTCGGAAGAAGGAAAGGAATAATTGCTCGCCGGTGTTGCAAATTTAGTCGGTAAACAAAAAATAAAAAAAATAAAAAAATTGTTATTATTGTTTTTACATTTATTTATCTAATAATTAAGAACATTAAAATAATAAATATTTATTTATATAATTTATATAATTATTTTTGGGGAAAAAAATCAAAAAGATACTCCTTATCCCAAAATAATTCAAATTTATAAATTTTAATCAAAATTACTCAAAGTCAGCTGTTCCATATTATAATAATTTTAATTAAAATTATTTTAATTGTAGTAGTTTTAATTAAAATTATTTTACTATTTGATAAGTTTTAATTACATTGGATCATTTTTATCAATTAAAGCAACTTTAATTAATATTAAAATAATTTCAGTTATAATTACTTAATAATTTTAAGTAAAACACAAGTATTCTTTGAAAGTATAAGAGTTTTTTTTTAATCTTTTGCCTTTATTTTAAATGATTAGCTAAATTTTTTAATGACAATTTTAAATGGTGAATTGAAATATAAAGGCAAGGATATGTTTTACTTTACAGAAAAAAAATATTTTTCTGAAAAAAAACAACGAGTGGAATATATTTTTTTGTAAACAATTTCATTCCTCTCAAATTTCTCATTGCTTATCCCTTTAAAAACAAAGTATAAAAAAAAAAAAAGAGCGAGATCGGCTTGAACGCTGACGCTACTCCTCATTCCTAACGCCACAACGCTACTCCTCACACTGACTGCTCTTCTCCCGCGAAAACCCTAACACCTTTCCCCCTCCATGTACATTCCATCTTTTTCCGCTGATCTCCTGTGCCTCCCGCTCCTACCGGCGGTTCCCTCCTGATTATACTCTGGCGCTAGGGTTACGACTTCGATTTCGCACCTCCAGGTTCGTGGAGGAT
>JBBMKF010000007.1:5386383-5401304 GCA_037834155.1 Curcuma caesia | reverse complement strand
TCGAACAGCAACCACCGCTCCGCTCCTGCTGCCGCTCGATCGAATGATCCGAGGCGGGTGATTGAACGGAGGTATTCGCGAATAGGCGACAACTACGACACTTTGGAACAGGTAATTCGATTACAAAACTGCAGCTCAAAAAAATTTCGAATCTTGCTGCGGGAAAACAAAATATCATTTTGCTCTCAATCCATGATGTTTGGTAGCTTCTCCATGAGCAGTAATCAACCAAATTGTCAACATGAGCGTTTCTCTCTCGCGGGTTCTCTGATTACTTCCCTGGATCAATTTTCTATATTCAATTAGTTCTTGTTAACAGTAGCAAGTTTTTAAGATCAATATATAACAGTTCTTATCTTCTTCATTGATTTAATTTTTCTAATGCAGGTTACGGAAGCCCTAGCACAGTCTGGCCTTGAGTCCTCTAATTTAATTGTAGGCATTGATTTCACAAAGAGCAACGAGTGGACAGGTCAGACTAACTGATGGAGATTGATATCGCAGTGAACGTTATTCCTTATTTATGTGTAGGTCATGATTCTTGCTGTGTGATAAATTTGGTGACAGGAAAATTCTCATTTGGTGGCCGTAGCTTGCATCACATTGGAGATACAACACCAAATCCTTATGAACAAGCAATCTCCATAATTGGACGAACCTTATCAGCATTTGACGAAGACAATTTGATCCCCTGCTTTGGGTTTGGAGATGGTAAACGTTTACTACTATGGAATGCTAATGGTTGTCCTTGTGTTTTATTAACAGCCAAAATATTTGATCTTTCCAGCTTCCACGCATGATCAAGATGTTTTTAGTTTTTATCCAAATGAGCAACCTTGTATTGGTTTTCAAGATGCTCTGGCACGATACAAAGAACTACTACCTCTTCTGAGATTGGCTGGTATTTGTTCTTTCAATTACCTTCAGGGTAGAAATGTTTCACTATACATTTTCCTAATTGTTACCCTATCTATAGGTCCGACCTCTTTTGCACCAATTATTGAAATGGCTATGACTATTGTGGAACAGAGTGGTGGTCAGTACCATGTTTTATTGATAATAGCTGATGGGCAGGTATATATATCCCTATATTTTCTTTGTTCTGTAACCTAAACCTTAAAGTATCAGAAATGAGCATGCTATGGTTAGTGCCTGTGTGTATCTGTTTCTATTGTCGACAATGCTTTCTTCATGGTGCTTGATTAGTACAATAATATTTTTTTGGAAGAGTGAACAACCTACTGATATGAGTTTTCTGAAAATAATTCTGAGTCTAAAAGGTTGGATTGTGCAGGTTACAAGGAGTGTAGATACCCAATTTGGTCACTTTAGTTCTCAAGAGCAGAAAACTATAGATGCTATTGTCCGAGCAAGGTTTGTTTATGCTCCTTGTTATATCAAATACTAAAGACTGTATCATTTCCATCTTCAAATATGTATACTATTAGATATAACAATCATCAGGTGTTTTTTGAGACAACTAGGTGCTCTATTCTTTGAATTAAAGCATTAACATTTTTCATACGATTGCAGTGAATTCCCGTTATCAATAATCTTAGTTGGAGTTGGAGACGGTCCTTGGGACATGATGAGAGAATTTGACGATAACATACCAGCCCGTTCCTTCGACAATTTCCAGGTAAAAGATCAGTAGAGTTGAATTCAAGTATGCACAAGTCAAGTTTCTCTGCGAAATAACTCTGAGTTGAGTTTCATTATCCGGCAGTTTGTAAATTTTACTGAGATAATGGCAAAGAATATATCTCTATCAAGAAAAGAAGCAGCATTTTCTCTCACAGCGTTAATGGAGATACCTTCTCAATATAAAGCAACAATAGACATGGGGATATTGGGGTAAGGTTTCTCTAGCTTCTGGATTTTCCTCATGTAATTGATTAGTTATAATTTATGTTCTTCTTTGGCACGTATCTGCCATGAACAAGCAGTTGTCGGACAGGGAAGTCACCTCGAAGGGTACCTCTTCTTCCCCCCACTGGAAGCCAAAGCAAATCTTCTTTTGGATACGATAGCTTCAAGCCATCGAATTTCCATCAGAGTTCATCACCCTATTCTGGTTATAGAACAGAAACTAGTGCACGTACTGCACCAACTTCGGCCTTCGAAATTGAGGTACTTTCGACAAACGATATTGATACTTAACACTTGTGGCGTGTCTGCAATTTTTCCCTCCACATTCTCATCTCTCCTTTACTTTTAGATACTATTTCTCTCCTGTCCAAGTAAACAAGACGCAAGCTCTCAACTATCAAAATTCATCAAATAATAGTTTTTTTTTTTTGATAAATTTCTTCACATACATACATTACACTTTTACCTTTGTTTTTTTGTAGATTTGTCCAATTTGTTTGTGGAATCCAAAAGACATGGCCTTCGGCTGCGGGCACCAGGTAAATTACCCACTAAATTATCAATACCGTGCCCCTCTAAATCTTATTCTTGTTTAATTTGACTTCATGCAGACATGCTCCGCCTGTGGCCCAACTCTTCAGTCATGCCCTCTTTGCCGTACTGAAATCCAGATTAGAATAAAGCTCCATTGATCCATGGAGGTCTTGCAAGTTACTGCACATGACATAGTAGTGTTCATTTTGTGTTTGAAATTTTTGTTCTTGTTTTTGGTGTTGCTAGGGTTTAGACATTCTTTTGATTAACTTTTGTTTATTTCATTGTCAATTTTGATTGACATCGATCACATACTCTCATCTCAAACTCAATTCATCCAAACAAAGCATCTCTTTCCAAGTTCCAATAGTTCCAAGACAAACATGCTTTGAATATTTACTAGTGACCAAGGTAGTTTTTGATAAAGTTTCATCAAAACAACTCGAGTATGGTATGATGCGACATGTAGCAAAGAACAGTGAGAAATCTATTTTTTCATAAAATATATACAGCCTAGACTTGAGTTGGATATCGATACAAGACCAAAGTTTAAGTTTACCCCTAATTGATAGGAGGCACGTCGTACAAACTATGGTAGGGAAGCATCATGAATACATAAGACTGCTCACCTCATCAATTATTTTGTCGACAGTATTTTTCTTTTCAGACCAAACTGTTCTTGGCTCTTCAAAATTAAAGAACAAAGTGTCTTCTTTGTGGCTCTGCAACTTTGACTTTTAACGTATGACCATCCAAACTCTGTCAACAAGACGATGTAATAATTAAATTAGTAGAATGCAATTAGACAAATTCTATGAACTCACCTGTCCATTAAGAGCAGCAATCGCATCATCCCTTTGAGACTTTGATGCCATTTTCACAAAACCATAACAACGTGAGAATCCAGTATCGTTATCGTATATCACTTTTGCTTCCAGCACTTTTCCATGTTCGTTAAATAGTGTCTCCAAATGGTCATCATCCATTGTCGAAGGCAAACTGCCGATAAATATTCTAAAAGATCTTTCAGAACTCCCATGGGGTCCCTTGGGAGCTGCTTTGTTTACAGTCAAAAGCCTGCCATCAAACTCCTGTTTCATTGTTGAAAGCAAGATACAGTCATCGTACCAGTCAGTTTCAAAGTTAATCAGGAACAGTCAAACACATTGAACTCCTATATATATTTCTTTATCAGTGATCTTTTAAAATAGATGCTATTTGTAGATAATCTTCCACGCATAAAACAAAATCAAAATCTGGAGAAAACAAGATGCATCTCCTACTAAATGACTGCAATGACAACTTACATAGTTATTAAACATTTTCACAGCTTTCTCTGCTTCTTGAGCAGTGCTCATGGTCACAAATCCAAAGCCTCGACTCTGGCCAGTCAACCGATTGTAAATTACCTAAGCGACGAGCACAAGAATGCCACAGATGTTATTGCTTTAACCAAAACCTTAAGCGAATACAGAGCAGGAAAAGAGAACAATGCACAAGAAGAAGAAGAAGAAGAAGAAGAAGAAGAAGAAGAAGAAAATTCCCAAATTGGTGCATCGAACACTAAGAAAGGAAAGTTTTTTCCGTACCTCGGCGACCTCAACTGCGCCAGCCTTCTCGAAGAGCAGGGAGAGCTTCTGGCTGCCCACATTGTAGGGGAGGTTTCCGACGTAGAGCTTGATCTTGTCCGGTGGAGCAGCGCAAGGATCCTCGCCCTTTGGTTTCTCTACAAACCCGTCCAAACCCTGGGCGATTGTCCCAGGCTTCTCGGTCTGCTCCTCTTCTTCTCCTGCTAATTCCTCGAGCACAGGTGTGATTCCCAAGTCGAGCCCCTTCTGGAAATCCCCGTATGAGGTCCGGGCCACGAGGGGAAGGAAAGGGGGTTTCTTGTTGAGGGAAATCGACGACGAGCAAAGGGACGAGGAGAGGCGGAGGGGCTTAGACGAGCGGAGAAGAGGGAGGAGTTGAGGAAGCCAGGGTTCGGAAGAGAATAAAACGGGAGGGAAGGAAGGGAGAAGGGCATCGGCGACGGAAAGCTTGAAGGGCATGCTTGCCGCCATGAACTGTAAATTGGAAAGTGGAGAGGGAAAGAGAATGAGAAAAGATAATGGAGATGATCTTTTATTTCCATCCATTTTATATCTTCATTTAAAATAACGGGATGTTATTTCCATGTCGTAAACTTTTGTTACTATTTGCAATTGATGGGTAAACTTACAATTCCCACCAGGAGCTTCAGATCTGCCAGATCAACCAGCATGGAGTTTTATTGACTTCGCGGTGGCCAGTCGTGGTTGGAATTGAAGGTCGAGACTCGACTCACATTTTGGTCCTCATCAAACCATAAAAAATACCACTTCCCAATCTCGCGCACCTCATCCAGCTGCTTCGCTATCTCGCATCCTCCACCGCCGGCGAGGGTTTCGCGGAGCCTCCTCATCGATGGCTTTCGTCCTCTCCTTAGACCTACAGTTCGTCAGTCGACCTCACTTCTCCTTCCGTTCCAGCGCTCCGTCGCCGTCCCTCCTCCCTCTCCGCCGCCGTCGAGACCTCTTTGGGTTGGACGGCGGCCGCCCATCTCCGGATTACCTCCGTGGATCCTTATACGTCAGAGCTGGAACCTCGCCGCATCTTCCTGACTTCGAGGCCACCGAGGGGCTCGCCCGAGAGCTGTTTGGCCGAGTGGAGGGTCTCCTCTACACCATCGCTGATGCGGCCGTCTCCTCCTCAGATGTCGTCGAGGAGAGCTCGAAGCAGAGTGGTGATTGGTTGACGGGAATCACTAATTACCTCGAGACTGTACTCAAGGTTGGTATGTGATAAAGCGTGAATCGAAAACTATGACATAGAAGTTTGGCTTCTTCACAATAGCCCAATGTTTGCTAGGGTTACTATAGTCTAATAAAAAAAACTCTTTCTGATTGTAAATTATAAAATTAGATCTTTTGGTAAGTTATAACGATTTTTTCTTCTAAGGAAACAATGAAACATCACAATCAAATATATAGCTAAGTCGAAAACTGAACTTTATATCAATAAAAGCAAAAACGATCTTTTATCTTTTGATGTTGTGGGCTATTTAAACAGGTCAGAGTATTGATGATTATGTTCCGGTCCGAACACGTACTATTGAAACTGAAGTTCTCTCTTATAGGGCCACATCCAGCCTTTCATCTTGCATAAATAAAATCTGGAATAGTTCTAGTTACAAAGATAAATTGTCATCATTTTTTGTGAGATTTGCATTGAAGAATTACATACAATGTAAAAGGAAGAAAGTAAAACATTGCCTATATACTAATAATTTTGGTTCTGTGAAACTAATATCTGTTATTTATTATTATTATTATATGTTAAGAAAGAAGTTAAAATGTTACCTTTCAGTTAGTTGTGGCAATGACTAAATGTTGGAGAAAAATATAACTTTTTTTTTTCTCATTTCTATGGGTTTTGTTTCATATGGTATCAAGTCAATTTATGAAGCAATATTAGCATAGAAATCTGATAACCCAGTACTTTTGTTTTGACTGTGTGCCACTTCCTTAGCAAATGGTATATTCGTTGGATTACAGTGAGATCATGTAACCTTATATTGTATTCACAATAAGCCCTGAGTAACTAGATGTAGCATTGCTCTTGTGAAAAATTCTGTTGCACAAACACATTTGTGAAGTTACTGATGTCTAAAGTATATTTGTTGTAAGTTTTTCACAGCCTTTATAACCAGGCAGATGTGAAAATCTTGATCTGTGATTCCTTTATGCAGGTCTTGAAAGATGGATTATCCTCATTGCATGTTCCTTATTCATATGGATTTGCAATTATTCTACTGACGGTTCTTGTAAAGGCAGCTACATTTCCTCTGACAAAAAAACAGGTTAATATCATAATTTTTTTTCGCCTTTCAACTTATGAATTTTTAGATTATCTATTCAATGACAATGATATGTTTGTTATTTACATTACCTATACAATTAGATCATATTAGTAGGGGCTGAACAAATTCTTGTTGACTTAGAAAACTTTATGATAGTCCTCATAATGAGTTTTAAAGAAAAGGTTTTTTAAACTAATCTATCAATGTGTTAATGCCTTAAAGGGCGTGCATGTTGGAGCTAGTAGGAGTGTGACAGAGGATTTTTCAATCGAAAACATGTAGAAAAAATTAGTTTAACAGAGATGAGGATTAATTAGTTTAATAGGGATGAAGATGCTAAGATAGATATTTAAAGTTGCTAAAAAAAGATAAAATAAAAAATATACGAGAGAAAGCAATTTTACATACTCATAAAGGTTTCGTAGAGTGAGCAAGCAAGCTTTGTTGAACTGTGTATGAAACTTATGTTGACCGGTGGTAGGACATGTCATGCAGCATACCCTGAACCAAACCCTCTATGGTCAAAATGCTAGTGTTATCCT
This sequence comes from Curcuma caesia, assembly GCA_037834155.1. Lineage (NCBI taxonomy): Eukaryota > Viridiplantae > Streptophyta > Magnoliopsida > Zingiberales > Zingiberaceae > Curcuma > Curcuma caesia. The sequence continues at coordinate 5,394,482 of JBBMKF010000007.1, read as the reverse complement.
TTGATTTTTAGGTGCGTCAGTCATTCTGAATTTACTTCAGATAACCCTAAGTTTGTTACAAGTCAAGTCTAAACTTCTTGACATTTTTTGGTCTAATCAAACTTCTTTAGATTCTTTTTGTGTTTTTATTCATCTCTATTAACAATGATCTGTGCGCCCTTTTTGTTTTCTTTTATTCAACAGACTACGTAGTATATATTCAATGTTCATGGAATTTCTTCTTTTACAAATCACTGTCAAATTGATTAGCAACAAATATCTTTGATATTTTAGACAACAATCACCTAGAGTAAGTGACTTTCACAGGTCGAGTCAGCACTTGCAATGCGAGCATTGCAACCTCAAATTAAGGCTATTCAACAGCGTTATACTGGAGATCAGGTAACTTATTATATTATATCATCCTTGTTGTGGACTTGTGAAATTTTTCTTCTACATGGATGAATGGTAAAACTTCGCATTCTTATGTGTCTAGTAAATTCTGAAAACATTATTTTCTGATCAAGTTTTGACCTCTACACATGCATGCTTTGTTACCATTCTTAGATCGTTCCATAATTGGTAGGAACCAAGGAGAAATCAAGATTGAAGTGCATTGTGATAGTTGACCACTTGGAAGAATTATAGTGCCTTTGTGTTTGTTACTCTTTACTGACGAATTTTGTTGGCAATATCTCTGAAATTTTTGTTCCTCCACCTGAATTCTAGAAGTTAAATATGATTGGCAATCTGGTGGACTAGTATGCACTAGTTTAAAATTATGATTATGGAGAGACCTAGTCTATGTACTGTATTGATGCTAATCTGATGAAATATAGGATTCTGGGTTTAGGTTGGTAAATTGATCTTAGAGAACACTTGTAAAATGGGTATGACTTACGTTGTCATTGTGAAAAGATTTAGTTATGGGAATTGGGTAGACGATAGCATGTTATGATGTAGCCTTTTGAGAAAAGGCAGATGAACATAGAGGCATTGTTAACAAGTAGGAAAGCATTGCTTGACTGATAGAATTGGTGATACACACCACTAAATTATCTTAAGAGACTGACTAATCTGATATGGAATGAGATATTAGTGGGAACTAGTTCATGGAGAAATTTATGGCATATACTAGACCTCTGAAAAATGGTGCAGAAAGAAAGAAGTTCAGCAAGTAGAGGTTACAAATGGGAATGCCGAGAAGCTTTCTGCTATTACCTGACTGAGAATTGCGAGAAGAGAAGCAAGGTCACTAATAGAATTGCTACAGGCTACAGCTAATGCCATATTAATTATTTAAAGGAACTTGTTTAATACAAACAGAGAATTTAATTCACAAAGTTGATTTCTTACTTCCCTTGAAATCAAGAAAGATGATTTCTAGTGAAGATAGCTATGGAGGGTTTTGGCCAATGCATGATATACACAATCTAATGTTGCCTTACTGATTGTCCATAGGTTCAATTAATTTAACACCCTATACTAGGATGGTAAATTCATCTTCTAGTTCTTTGACATTGGCACACAAGGTAAACAGCATGCTATCTAGGTGTGGCTATTTTGTCAATGATGATATACAATTATACAGATGCTGCTGTATGCTATCTAGTTAGTCTTCTTCACTGAACTGTCCAAGATGCAATCTCTAATTTCTCTCACCCTGTCAGCACTTCTCCTTTGTATGACTACAAATTTGTTCAACCATGAGAAACAGTTTTCTTATCCAAAAAAATTTAGATTATACAAAAAAAGAAAAGAGTGCAAAAATAAATAGATTCTAGCAGATAGTTGTACAAAGGATTAAGATGTTTCTAAAGATACTTTCAAATATGCAGGAAAGGATACAACTGGAGACTGCCCGCCTCTATAAATTAGCTGGTATAAACCCTTTGGCTGGTGAGTGTTGCTATTTGTCTTTTCCTGTTGCTATCGATAGAAGGGATTTTGTTTTAATAAGGGGATTTTGTTTTTACTTTTTTTTTTCGCGTTCAGAATTCTTAAATCATAATATCTTTATTGAGCAGTTCTTTCAAATTTCCTGGGCAAAAAAATATCCTTGCCAAGAGGTCATACTAGAAATATTCTGGTCATGCCTCTAGCTACAAGGTCTACATATTCTGCAGTCTAGAGATACACAAGATCTAACATAGGTCAATGAGGCTTTATCTTTGACATAACATCTTCAATCCCATATGACAGATAAATTTCTATTTTAGCATTGATTCAGTGCAATAAGCACAAGGAACAGACTGATCTATCATAGTCGATCTTTATTGTTGTACATTCCTAATGGGGGAAATTTTAACAAAATGACAGATAGAAGTCACAAGTCCCAACTATAGACTGATAGCTTTATAGATCTTTGCCTGCTAATGGACTATGCATAAGGTTATATGGTGGGAACTCACTATTCTGTGTATATGAATTGCTACCCAGTGTTGGTAGCAATTGCCCAAGTATATGTTTATATAGGTTTTACCACATGAGGCATTGCTGAGGTGTTTAATTCTCTGTAAGACTAGGTTGGGCAATCTAGTATCCTATAAGTGCCATCCAGGACATTATATCCTGTGTTTTCGCACTGGATCCTGTCTACAGAAGGTGTTGATAATATTAATGCAGCTAGTAGAGATTTTACATTGATCGTGCTTAGTTGCAAGCAAGAAATTTTAAAAAGAGTCTTGTCTACTCTCTGTAGAGACATGCCCAATATACATACATTTATTTGGCCCCTTAAATAACAAATGAGGACTATAAAAGTGACAGTTAGTAAACTAAGCCTCAAAGGATGGAAGCATGTCCGTGGAACCTGCCATTTTAACAGTATATCTTAGCTCTATTAGATCAATTTGATTAAGTCAACAGTAGTTTTCTTTGTCTCCCCTACCCCTGACAACTTCAACTTGAATAAACTCATTTTGACTAGGCATTAAGTTCTATTGTTGTTTTTGAACATGTCCATACCATGTTAACTTATTTTCTCTTGGTCTTTTTTTTCTTATGAAGCTTTAGGAAATATTGTTACTTTCTGCTATGCGTTGCTTTCATACACTTTTTGATGTTTGTGCTTTTTGAACAGTAGGTATTTTACTATTTTCTTTCTTCACTTTGTGTATTTATTCAACATTTTTCATGTCAGGATGCTTGCCTACCTTGTTAACTATACCTGTATGGATTGGACTGTACAGGGCTCTGTCAAATGTTGCTAATGAGGTTGTTCATTGCTTGCTTGTGTTTTTATCTCATTTTCATGTGATGTCTATGAACCTGGACTCTTCTTTATTATAGGGACTCCTTACTGAAGGTTTTTTCTGGATACCTTCTTTGTCTGGTCCTACTACAATTGCAGCCCGACAAAGTGGCAGTGGAATTTCTTGGCTTTTTCCTTTTGTGGTAAGTGCATCATACATTGATTTCTTAAAATCATCATCCGGTATGATCTTTTAATTATGGGTCATTGACTAGCTATCCTATTTGCAATTCACTTCATTTTTTGCAAGTATTGTAGCATGTATCATTGGATGGAAATTGCATGATCAGACATTGTATAAGGAGTAAATGTGAATGAGAAATTGAGGTCATGTTGCAATTATGGAGTCACAATAAGCTTTATAATTCTTATTAATTAGGATTTTTCTCTGTGAATTTCTTGATTTCTCCACATGCATCTTCACATAGGGAATGACTTGATACCTGTTTCAGATTTTAGGCATTCTCTTTCACCTTCGTAGAATTGTGAAAAGAGAATCCAATAAAAGGCATCCTTGTCAATCATAATAGCACTAGATTAATTTTCATGGAACAAGCACATGCCAATAAAACCTCTGGTTTCTAGAATCTAGTTGTTTGATGGCTCACTTCCGACTTCCACAGCAACACCACAGCTTATTTACTTCCATCTCTTTAACCTTCAATTGCTTGCTTCATTTCCAAGTTGTTATAATCTCATAAGTGTTATTTCAATTTCATGTTTCTTGACTGGTCACTTAATTCATTTAAAAATTTACCCTCTCATCAATCAGTTATTTGAATTATTTTCAAAACAAAGAATGCAATCTCATCTTGTTAATAATATTGCAGGATGGTCATCCACCTCTTGGATGGTCAGACACATTTGCTTATCTGGTTTTGCCAGTTTTACTAGTTATCTCACAATATATATCCTCACAGATCATGCAGTCATCACAGGTATGTTTATATACACACATACACATACAGATTCTTCTTGCTAATATTATCAGGGTTACCTCCAAAGCCTTTGAATGTAAATTTTGGTGAAAATAAAATCTTATGCGCTATACTTCCTTACTCATTAACTTGCATACACCATTTCGCTAGTAGTTATTTTATGTAAAAACCTAGACTTTTTTCTGAGTATCTCTTCCATGAATGCATTCGAACTTCCTAATTGAAAAAAATTAAAAGCATCAATATAGTTCTATTTATCTTCTAAAAGGCTGGGAAACTTAGACAAGTGCTATCATCTGCAATTCCATTCAGTTTACACTTTACAAGAGCCATTTATTTTAGAGGCTTGGTATCACAAACTAATGGTCTTAGTTTTTATTGTCCACCAATTTGCCAAATGCTGTTGCATTGATGCTCTTCCTATCAGTTTCAAGAATCCCACTGGATAGGTACTCTACCTCATGTCAACTTCATGTTCATAACTAATTAACTATATAAATGTTCCATAAGAAAGAGATTCTGGCCAACAAAGCATAATCTCTTCTTCATTGCTACTGGCATTTCGTTTACACTATTTGGCATATAAGTTGGTTTCATGGAGTGTCACCTGCTCCCAATCTACTAATGTTTTTGGTAAATATTTTGTTTTTTCAATTGGATAATCATTAAACACTAAAGTAATAGCATATATGCAAAGAAAGAAGCAACTTGATTTGTGATAACTTTACCACTTCCTTTGTTGATATTAAGAGGACCATATTTTGATTCTCATTTTAAAAATCTCCTAAGTAGAATGGGTATGCTCAGATTTAATTGGTCTCTTCTTGTAGATCTCCCTTTTGATTTTGCAGTATCTGTATCAATGCCTATGATGCTTGAGTGGTCTTCATTTTTTGTAATTGCTGTTATAGGGATACTGAGTGTAAAAGAATGGATTTCAACACAATAGATCATGATAAAGCTCTGTTTTTCTTAAAGTTTTCATACTTCCTTGTTCCCATGTTTCAGGTTAATGATCCCAGCCAACAGAATGCTCAAGCTGTAACAAAGTTCCTTCCTCTGTTGATTGGTTACTTTGCTCTTTCAGTTCCTTCAGGCCTCAGTTTATATTGGTTAGCCATCATCATTGTATTCCATCCTTTGCTCTCAATAAACACGTTTTGCATTTTACCCCCAAATTTTGGCGGGATACTTATGAATGTTTTTAAGGCATATAGCTTAAAAGGAGCTACATGGTTGCTTGACTATGAATTTTTAGATGATGATGATCACTACGGATTGTAATTTATTTCGCCATAATTTACCTTTTGGCATAAGAGAAAGGATCAAGAGTATGAAAAGGGGAGAAGAAGGAATCACATTTGTAGAAGATCCCTTGCCTTGGGTTACCTTGTCGTTGAAGTGCCACCGCAGCAACCCTGTTGTGAAATGGCAGTCCCAAACCTCACGCCTGTGGAAGCCTGGCCCACATGGAAGCTCCTTTGGGGAAACATGACCTTCTCAAAGTTTCAAACCTGTTTCCCATGGTGGTTAGGGTGAAACAATAACTTTCACCTATGTCAATTGGCATGGAAAGGTTTTTAAAACCATTCCCACCATCTTACTAAGGTTGTTTGACTTGCATAAGGGAGTTGGTAATTTCAAATCTTGATTGATATTTGAATCAAAGAAGGAAAAAAGTGAAGGAAACCTGCTAAACTGGCAGAAAGCAGATTACCTTTTTTGATGAACTTCTCAATTGTAGTAGTTTTATAATCGTGGTAGGATGACACATAAGCCTGCAATTCTATTTCGATGTGGTTTGTCGCAATCTAGCTCTTGGTTAAAGTAAAACTTTTTTCATGATCAAATTAGGTCTCATCAATTTGGTTGTATTTTGATTTACAGGCTGACAAATAATATTTTGAGCACCGCGCAGCAAATATGGCTTCAAAAGCTTGGAGGCGCTAAGAATCCAGTTCAAGATTACATAAATAGTACAACCAGAGATGATACCTCCACTAGACAGAAGCCTATTTCTACTGCACAGAAGACTGTTTCTGATGTAGGAGCTGATTTCTCAAACCCCAGTCGAGGCCAACAAAATGAAATAACGGGCGGATTACGTCCTGGTGAAAGGTTAATACATATTTAGCTTCTCAGTGGTAGATCTTCAATGATATTTTTTCTATTGCATGAGATCATGATTTTTGAAACAGGTTCAAGCAAATTAAGGAGGAAGAGGCACGTAGGAGAAAACAAAGGGAAGAAGTGAAGCAGAGAGCTCTTGAGGCAACTGAACATTCTGATATAGCCATCAAGCAGATAAGCTTGGAAGCCACATCAATTGAAACTAGTGATAAACCTGTTGAGAATGCAGATAAACAGGTATTTCTCAAAGACAGTATATGACTTATCAGCCTGTGTTTCCTTATACCATCTGTTTTTCAAAGAATAGGATTTTACTGGCTATTTAAACAGGTCCTAAATAGGGAAAAGGAAGTGCATTTGTCTGTGACTGAAAATGGAGCGCTCAATTTGAAAACTACGATGACCAATGAAGATAACATAGGAACTGGGAATGTTAAAAAGGTAACTGCTTCATGTCAAGGTTCTATGCACTAAAATGACAGTGATGTGTATAAGAGCTGCATTCTAAATTAATTACTGTATAATGAAGCTGGCATAGCCTCTATTTTATGTTGCATCTATTCTCATTATCAACTATGCCTACTCTTCAGGAAGAAATTGCTAGTTTTCCCAGCGAGCGGACTTCACAGAATCCTCTTGATGAAAGAGATTAAATTTCATCAGTCAACATCTCCTCACAAAGCAAATTGAATACATCAAAGCGTTTCTTGTATTAACCCAAAAGCAGAGAGGGCTGTCAACTTGTTTTTGCCAATTTTACTGGCAGAATTGCATTGTAGTCACAACCACCCTATTCTGCGTGGCAAATTGCTCCTGCCATCCTTAGTTCTTCATCATGTAGATATAAAGTTTTGTAGCTCCTAATGTAACATTCAAACATTATGCTCATCATCCATCCAGGCAACTGGTCATTTTGTTGTATAGATAGCCATAATTTTTGTGTTTGTAACTAGCCCTGCTTGTCAACCGAGTTACTGATGTGCACCTGAGGACTGTGATTGTTCTGCTACATAATGTTTCTGAGTTGACTCGGCTTTACATTGTGGAACTTCAGGTCAGAACTTGTTTAATTGTTTCTCCGTAGTTGATTGTCTGAGTAATCTTCTAAATGGTATCTTTCTTGCTTCAGGTAAGATTTGTGGTCCCATGCTTCCTGTTAATGCTATACCTAAGCGGCACAAAGTTATGCGATTGAATGAAAGATGAAAATTCTCTATTTATTTTTCTCCTGATGTGATATTGCTCTTGCTTTGGCTTTTCACTAGGTGCTGTCTCATCGTACTCTTGATTTACAACTTGCAGGCTTCTCCCAGATAGAAACACTTTTTGGATCTTGCTCTTTTGATTTAGAAACTTCTAATGGCTAAAAGCATGTTTTGATTCTGTTCCTGTTATGAAATGAGTTTGCCACCTTAGATCACACTATTACAAGAGTTGATGATCCTTTGTGTCCGTATATATCACTGAATCTATCTAGCACTGATTGATCAACTGTCATACCAAATAATACATATATAGATCTAAATACCATGGTGTAAGAATGTGAAGTAAATCTATACCAATATGATTTTTCATAATCCTCCATTTTGATACTCTTAAAATGAGCCTTTAGAGCAATCTTATTCTTGGTTCACTCCATCATCGCACAAACTATAGTCATTTGATGCCCGTTCCTAAATTTACCTAGATTGAGGTTTTGTATTGATGATCCTACGTAGCCATAGAGGGCGATCCTTTGAATTAATTATTTTGGTTTCAACTCATAGGTGATGTAATATTACTTTGCGTGATATGCCTAT
>JBBMKF010000007.1:5359704-5379953 GCA_037834155.1 Curcuma caesia | reverse complement strand
TAAAAAAAAATATTTATTTCATTTAAAATTTAAACTCTAGATTTTTTATTGCTCTTTGACTCTTTTACCATTATATATGTTTTTTTTTTACTTATTATTTTATTAGGATAAGGGGTGTCAGTAATGATTAGGTTGATAAACGTGAAAATTTTAAAGATAAATCCATGATTTTTTTTATTTGGACAAAAAACGACGCCTTTTATTAGAATCGTTAAGTTTTTTTTTTTTTTATAAAAAAACGTCTCACCTCATCGATCGCCCCCTATAAAATTACACATACATCCTCAAACATACTGATCGTTCTATTTAGCGTTTGTTGATAGGTCGATTTCAAATTTAAAATTTGAATCGATTGGGTGGAGTTGAAATCGATCATTGTCAAAAGAAAATTAGATCGGCCTAAATCCCTCGCTCACCCATCCCATCCCATCGATGACTTATTTTAATTTGACTAACTTAGAATTTCTTCTCATGTACTGCCTAATTTGTCATTTTCAGAGCTTTAGATTTTGTCTAAAGCTATCAAACACAAGAAAAAAATTTTATTCATAATTTTTAATTTTTCACATAATATACATGCTATACAACAATGAAATTATAATTGCTATAACATTCTAATAGCTATTATTTTGTAGCTACCACAAAACGAACTTAACTTATTCAGCTAATATTTATATTGTAGTGGTTATAAAATAGTAGTTGTATAACATTGTAGTACAGACTTAACTTGTTTATCTAATATTTATGTTATAGTAATTATGAAATCATAACCACTATAATATTGTAGTAGATATGATTTTTTATTTCTTAATTACTATAATGTGAACTTAACTCGTTCATATAATATTCACGTTATAGTTGCTACAATACAAGATTGAAACTTCAGCATGTTAAACGTATCATGAAAATTGAAAATAATAAAAATTAAAAATTAACAAATCAAAAGGAGATAAAGAGAAATTAAGAATAATTTTTTTTTATATGTCTGATAGTGTTAGATAAATTTTAAAATTTGAGAGAGGATAAATTAGACAGTACGTAAAGAAAAACTTCAAGTTGATCAAATTGAAATAAATCAACAAAGAGGAAGCTGAGGAGATGGTAGAAAGAAGGTGGGAGTGGAGATATCAGCAAAGACAAAAGAGGAATTTTTAACTGACAAAAGAGGAATTTTTAACAGATTTCAAAACGACAAGAAGAATACGAAGGACGCATCCGATCTAATTTTTCTTTAAAAATTATCAATTTCAACTCCTCCCAACCGATTCAAAGTTTAAATTTGAATTCGGCATATAAAAAAATCAAAATCGGTTGAACAGTGCACTTGAAAATAATTGTCATTTATATATATAGAAAGGTTGATGAGTTGAAATGCTTTTTTTGATAAAAAATACAAAAGAAAAAGCACTTTGATTATTCCAATAAAAAGTGGCGTTTCGATTTTGCCCTTTATAATTCTCATACAATTTCAAAAAGAATGTAAAAGCCGTTGAAAATCGATGGAGTAACAAATTTAATTTATTAAAATTAATATGATTGTATTATAAAACAGAATAATTATTAGGAATTTTAAAAAACTTACGATATTGAGTCGTCTACAAAAAATTTATGCTTCCCGAATTACTCAGATGGCTGATAAATTTTTTTTTTATAGAATTAGATTGATTATCTTAAAGATTAATTTAATCTTAAGAATCTCGTATCTGGATAAAAATAATAATAATAACGCGGTCACTATTAACAATATGTTACGGAAATAGAAAATTCATCACGATTCATTATTTTATTTGTTATGATGACATTGTTAAACATTGATTAGGATTTTATTTAATTGCCTAAACATTTTACTAATGCCAAAACTTCCTTAACGTTTCATTAGTTGCCTCTCGTGAGTACTTTAATTTAGAACAACAAAATAGAGATATTGATATTAAAGAGATATTTTGGTAAGATGCTAATAAAAAGTACATTTAATTAATTTTTATTTCATTTCTACACAAAATTTTGTAAACATTAATATAGAATGAGCAAAAATGAAGAGGAATAATTATTGGATAAAAATTAAAAGGAAGTTCCCTTAGCTGGGATCTCTGCGGAGAGGATCAAGTTGACCCTTGCGAATAGCTCGATGCACTATCTCTTTTTAATCCTTAGCTTTGAGCAAAATGTAGCAAAAGGAAAGAAAATTCATGGATCGACCCCGTAGTCTCCATCCCATAAGAACTACGAGATCACCCTAAGGATGCCTTCGGCATCCAAGGGTCACGAACCGACCATAGATTCAGTTCAATAAGTGGAATGCATTAGTTGTCTGCTCTCCGATTGGGCAGTAAGGGTCGGAGAAGGGCAATCACTCGTTCTTAAAACAAGTATTCTTAAGACCAAAGAATCGGACGAAAAAAGAGAGAGAGCACCCAATTTTTCCAATTAGATCTATGATTTATCATAGAGCCTTAACATTAATGGCGAGGTTCAATGAGGAAAGGCTTACGATGGATATCTAGACACCCAAATGTTAGCACTGATGGAATTAAAATATCTCCACAATGGCATGATATTGTCCACTTTGGGTCTAAACCCTCGTAGCTTTGTTCTTGAGCTCTCCGCAAAAGGTCTCATACCAATGGAGATACTTTCCATCCTTTTAAACTCATGATCTTTTCCATGTGTTTTAGATGTGAGACTATATTTGTACCCTTGCAATCCCCCCTCAAACAAATGACCACAGGCCCCCCTCAAACGTCGTTTGCACCTATCAGGACTTTCTGCCCCTCAGTCTACCCGACCTACTAGGACTTTCTGCCTAGCTGCAACTAGCACTTTCTGTCCCTCGGTCCACCCGACCTATAAGGACTTTCTGCCTAGTGTCTGGTCCTCTTGATTCAAACACGGGAGTACCTACTTCCTTTGTTTAAGGTGCAACCCATATGGTTAGATCCGGATCATGCCCGGCGGTTATGTTAGTACCGATGAAATTAAAATATTTCCACAATGGCATGATATTGTCCACTTTGGGCCTAAGCCCTCATGGCTTTGTTTTTGGGCTCTCCCCAAAAGGCCTCATACCAATGGAGATACTTTCCATCCTTTTAAACTCATGATCTTTTTCATGTGTTTTAGATGTGGGACTATGTTTGCACCCTTACAATCCAACAATCCCCCCTCAAACAAAGGACCACAGGTCCCCCTCAATCGTCATTTTTGATGTCTAAATCCTCGACCCACCAGGACTTTCTGCTCCTCGGTCCACCCGACCTACTGGGACTTCCTACCTAGCCGCAACTAGGACTTTCTGCCCCTCGGTCCACCCGACCTACTAAGACTTCCTGCTTGGTGTCTAGTCCTCTTGATTCAAACACGGGAGCACTCACTTCCTTTGTTTAAAGTTCAACCTACATGGTTAGATCCGGATCATGGCTCATCCGGCGGTTAGTCCGATGAAGAGCGGTCTTGCTCTAATACCACTTGTTAGTACCGATGGAATCAAAATATTTCCACAATGGCATGATATTGTCCACTTTGGGCCTAAGCCCTATAGCTTTGTTCTTGGGCTCTCCCCAAAATGCCTCATACCAATGGAGATATTTTCCATCCTTTTAAACACATGATCTTTTTTATGTGTTTTAGATGTGAGACTATGTTTGCACCCTTACAACCCAACAGGTTAGTCCGATGAAGAGTGGTCTCGCTCTGATACCACTTGTTAGCACAGATGGAATTAAAATATCTCCACAATGACATGATATTGTCCACTTTGGGCCTAAGCCCTCATGACTTTGTTCTTGAGCTCTCCCCAAAAAGCCTCATACCAATAGAGATACTTTCCATCCTTTTAAACTCATGATCTTTTCCATGTATTTTAAATGTGGGACTATGTTTGCACCCTTGCAACCCAACATTAGAGACAAGGAAGGGTGTAGCAAGCGATAAAATGCTTTAGGGAGTTGAAAATAAGCATAGATCCGGAGATTCCCGAATAGGTTAACCTTTCGAACGTATAAATATACATGTGATCATCAATATAGAGTATTAAATAGTGAATACAGACTCCTACTAAACGTGTACTTCATCTAAAAGAAGAATCATCATATTCATCACATGCTGACGAAATACTTTGGACGGCAAGCCCTTAGTAAGTGAATCCATCAATATAGAATCTGTGTTAATATATTCTATCATCACCTAACCACTTTTATCTCTTTCTTTAATCGTCAAGTATTTGATATCGATGTATTTAAACTTAGATAAACTACGATTGTTCTTTAAATATAATTCAGCGGTTTTATTATTACAGTTGATCTTTAATGGTCTATCAATGTCATCAATAATCTGCAACTCTGTGATAAAGTTTTACAATCATGTCCCTTAATTAGATACCATATAGCACGCTATATATTCTGTCTCTATAGTTGAAGTAATTATAACAATTTATTTGATGTTTTTCTACGACGTAGCTCTTCCATCCATTATGAAACTATAGGTTGAATATATATCGTGTCTAAAAATAATTTTTTCTTTAGACTAATTATTTTTAACATAGATATACATCTATCTACATAAAAGTACTAAATTTACCTGGTCTCCCTTTAGTAATAATATTATTTCAATTTAGTAACATATGTACAAATAAATACATAAAAAATCTAGAAAACTAAATTAAACATAAGCAATCGACTAATACTTGATAGCAGTCGAGTGATAATTCAAACAATCGATTGAGCCTTAATAGTAAATCAGTCGTTGTGAATTAGACGAGTGCTTCAATCAACTAGAAAACTTTCATTCGCGATTTATGTGCGAATAGTTAACTGGACCTCAATAGCAACCAACTGTCTAACAATTGAGTGTCTCAATCGATTCAAAAATATTCTGTGTTCAACCTCAAAAAATAACAATCAACTGATACAAATCAACCAACTGTTTCAATCGATCAGAAGATATATTGTTCTTGACTCGTGCACAATAGTCAATTGGACCTTAATGGGAGTCGGCTGTCGAAGCAGTCAAGTGTCCCAACTCAAAAATATTTTGTGCATGATTTCAAGCAAAACAATTGATTGATCCTATATAGTAGTCGACGAATCAAGATTGGCTGAGTGCTTCAATCAACTTTTAAATCTACTATTTAAAATTCTCAACACATCAGTCGACTGACCTAGTACATCAGTGGATTGATTACAACTTTATCAGGTTTCATGGATCAAAAGTGTGTTTCGTGATCCATTGAATATCGGGTGGCCTATGTGTGTTGAAACAAACCACCACGACACATGGAGCTTGTGTATTGTGGAAATATGTGCAACAGAATAGTTTGTCTGCACGGCGCACCAAGTGACTAGAACAAACAATCCCATTCAATTCCTTCACACGACCAAATACCCCAAAACCAAAACTACAGCATCGTGTCATTTCAATGCTAAAGGCAAACAAACTAATTTGAGCTTCCAATCCCCCAAGTCCTTAACTCATGCAAAAAAGTGAACATGAATTGGATGACAACAAGCTAAGGATATATGCTCAATTCGATTACTTAACAACAGATCCCACTTCCATTATTTCTGTTAGTTTATTTGTTTTGGCAGAGAACAAGATTCCCAATTGCTTTCGTGTTAATTAGCTAGGGGCACAGTCCATCCAATGGTCTTGGAAACTTCTCCATCACCAAGCAATTGCTTTCATTATTTCGGAAGTTTCAAGATTCCAGTGAACAAAGGGAGGTGATGGCGAACCCTGAATAACCACCCACCATGTAGGGATTACAATTCGATCGGTTGTGCATGGGAGAGAACAATTTGTTTGAGGCAAAGATGATCGATATGGTGTCTATGAGTTTGTTGAGATAATTGTTCATTTGAAAGTATTGGAATTGAGGTAGTTATGTATATTAGCCTTTATGACTCAAGTATCATTCTTAAGAAGATTGGAGAACTTGCTTAGCGATTGAATATATATGCGAGTGAACATGTCCTGACCAGACCAAAGCAACCCCTTCCAAGGATCATTTCGAGTTTTACTAGAGTTTGATGGGAGTAAAGCACTTGTTATTGAATAGAGATTAAATAAATCCATTATTTGGAATTAAGTTGGAATCCACCTTAATCATTGAAAAGAAGAGTTTGTTGTGTATGGACAACATTTTCTTATCTCTCGTAGAGATTGAAGGGGAAGCAATGACTGTTGTACCAATAAAAAGTTAACAGGGCTAATACATCAGCTAGCTGCTGGATGATCTGCAAAGAAGATGGATCCGTGAGTTGAATTGGAAATTGGATTAATCTTAATCTTGAGTTGGTTTCCATGAGTGAGTTAGGTGACGGAATCCACGAATTGGATTTTGAATGGACCAAGAGAGTTTGGTTTCCTTGGAATGCAACTTATCTATCAATCAGTACTGCTGTTGTGTTCCCATAAACAACATAATTGACCACTTGGCAATATCTTACCAAATCTTGATAATAAGTATAATTTTTATTTTTTATTTTTTATTTTATTTAAAAAAAACTATGTTTAGGGTAACACAAATTTAAAAAGTTAACTAATGTAGGTCGATTCTTTTTATACTTCTTGCTGTCTTTCTTTTTGCATGATTTGCTATGAGCCAAATTGCTGAGTGTTTGCTGATGCTTTGAGAGCTTTCCATCAAGCAGGTGATGCAACAAGCAATTGACACTCAGGTCAACTTCACTTTGAAAGATTCACTCACGATGCATATCAAGGAAAAGTATTTGTTTGCATAAGCTCGAAAAGCTTCACTAATGGTGAAAATGTATTGCAAACGTGTTGACTTATTGCTCTATACTTACTCTTGGAATGCAAAAAATTGGAAATCCACAGTTGAATAGATGAATCAGAAACCAATCTGATTGGATCCTTTTTGTTTTATTATTATTATCTTTCTACTTTGCTTTGGGAAAGTAAAAGCGAGAGGGAAGATAAAGCAAGTTCACCATTCATTGCTTTTTTATGAAAGATATTTTGGAGGCTATCCATCATCCATGTGTAAATAAAAAACAAAGCCTTTTTTTGAATTTATTCATTTTGGTCTGGCAATTAATGCAAAATAAGATGACACATAAATTGTATTTAGTTATCATAATGAAAATTGCACCTGATGCCGAGAGTCTAAATGTGGCTTAACATTGAAGGCAACAAGATTCTGATACTGCATCATAGTCAACAACGATTTTGCAGCATATCTTAAATCTTACAACTGTGCAGAACACTTGGTGAAGAATCCCATACTGAGAAAAGCAAAACACCATGAATCTAGATACCAAAAACAACTACTACTTGGTGAAAAGATTCAAAGAAAAATCAACTAAGCAACTTTGGAGTAGAGAAAACAAAACATGTGTTAACTGCTCACTGATAGAGTTCTTTGTTTGTTGGACTTCCCTTCTTCTTTCGATTACCGAGTTTTATTTGCCTCTTTCTTAGCTGCTCGTTGGCCTTTGTTAATATAAACAAGGGAGTTTTATGGCCTACTTCTCTCTCAAATGAGATTGAAAGAACCTAATAATTTAGTTCCAGTAACTTTTCTTCTCTTAAAAAAAGCAGGATATAACATCAAGAATCGAAGCAGCAAAGTTGAAAGTGACCAGACTCTCATTAGACATCCAAGTGAGTAGAAGATTATGCAAGACGCACTCAATGCTGTTTAATTGGAAAAAAACAGTGTATATCTTAGAAGTGCTTGGAACATTTGAGGAAGAAGCATCAATGTGGCTGAGTCATGCAGCAATCACAAGAACATTATAATGCTTAACTAGAGGAGAGGGCATTAATAAATGATTCACTGTGGGATAGGAGGCGGCAAAAAGGTCCATCTTTCAGGGAATAAAGATACACTGTGATTTCTTTCGATACGTGAGGTAGAATCAAGTGTAGTGTAGCCTTAATGGATAAGGCTGCTAATTGATCTCTGAAATACCAAGCGAATTAAAGATACTCAGCTTGTGGAAGGGAATATTTGTCCAGGAGAATGACTCGCGATGTCAATTCTGGAACTTGATGCTTGTGAATCATTCAGTTGTTCGGATCATGAGTGTTCTTCACTAGATTTGGTGGTTTGTTTCAGTATACCACCTTAAACTATATAAAATACTTATAAATTTAATATTTTTGGAATGTAGCAAAACCTCAACCGTAAGCTCACATACCACAATCATTGATTACCTCTGTTGCTAGAGTAGTAAAGCACACAAAAAAAAAAAAAACGTATAATCTGATGTAAGTCTGCATCTATAAGATGTTAATATAAATAAGAGAAAAGTGCAATAAGAATTGAATAATTAACAATTTAAATGCATCTACGGATATCTCACGAGCTCCAAAATATTCACTGGTGAAGACACCATCAGTTGTGACTTGTCCAATTCATGTATCTGTATAGTTTAGTTGATTAGGCCCAGTAGGCCTCCTCAAGACCCAACAAACAATCACTAAAGAACATCCAACTGAAACCACACAAGGAACCGCTTAACAACAGAGAACAGAAGTTGGTTCAGTTGAAGACAGAAGACTACAGGAGAATAATTGGCAAGACAAAGAGTGTCAGAATCAATCCCTTAGGCTAGATCTTAATTTTTTAACCAGAATATTCCACCCTCCTTTTGCTGTTTCATAGTAAATGAACCATGACCAACTCCATGCTGTGAACAGAGAATCCTGCAGACATAGCCAGCACAAGACAGTAGACTGAGTTCACTACTTCACTCAGACAAGCGAACAGAATCCGCCTCACGCCTTAAGTCAACACTACAACTACAGCCCATTGAAATAATAAGCAGCGGGAGTGCCAGACACAGACGCTTCGCCATCAATTCAATTCAAATAGTGCATTTTTCTATCTGTTAGTTCGGAAATCAATAAGAGAGATGATAAAAGGGTGATTTTATTAATAGAGAAGAAATACCTTGTAGGAGTTTCGTCCAAGTCAGATCTGAACAACAATTTGGAGGATAACAATTCGATTTGGATATTTATATTGGATAATGTTCATATTGGAAATATTCGTCACAGTTATAGAAAATCCACTTAATTAAAAATTATTAAAATTTAAATTCAAACTTAATAAACTCAAATTGTGAGACTGAGTTGGTTAGGTCAAACTGCTGGGTTGTTCAGGCTCTTGAAAGATGTTAGTGACTGAATGTCAAGTGCTCTTACATCCTACCAGAGTGCTTTCCGAGCTTAAATGGAAGGCAAAGTGTTGTCCGAGAAGGTTGATGAATGTCAATGTCCGATTGCCAAGTGCTCCCAAGTGTTGCCGAATGTCGAGTCGAGACACTAAGTGTTCCCATTGAGTGTCGAGTCGAGTTGTCAAGTCATTTGACTGTCAAGTCTGAATGGATCGCCTTGTTTGAGCACCGAATAGGGAGACCAAATCGTTTGACTGTCAAGTCGGAGCAGGAAAGAAAGAAATTGAGATACGTGTTCGACACAGTTTCCTTAAAATAGTTTCATCTCCTTTGACGATGCTTTGAGATCACATTAAATATTGATTAATTTGCTTAAGTAAATTTATCTTACTCTTTCCACTATTCAATGTGTTTATATTGTGTTTGTACATGAATCATTTGCGTTTAGTACCATCTGAGTTGAGTTATAGATTTGTACTCCTTACACAAGTCCATATGTGAAAGATATTATAATTTATTATAAATCAACTTTGTAACCGCGAGACTCCTAATATAAAATTATTTTTAATGAAATCTTCCTACCTCCATCTCTTTTTTCCTTAGTTTTATTTTGCTCATCAGCAGTACAATATATGGGAAGCCTTCTTTTTCGTATTTCACTCCATGCCACAGCGATGTTTAATTTTATCCCGCCAAGGCTTTGAAATCCCTGCCCCGCACGGTTCCCACGGCCATGTGTCGACCTCTCACTTGGCCATGGGCGCACAGGGACCCGCCTTACCACGCAGTCAAACCCCGAGTCTCAAGAATCCGGTCAACAGATTCAGAGCTGCAACAGTCGCAGAGTCCAACTGCCAACATGAAAACAGCCTCCTCTTGTTTAATTTAATTAGTTCCTGCACCATTAACAGTACACTTATTAGTTAATTTAATCTGTGTATCATCACTTTTATATCCATGTGAAGAAAATCTCTAATGGCCAAACTAGAGTTGATGTACCAATTTGGCTTTTAGAATCAGATTACTTTTTATTAAAAAAATAATAAGAGATTAAATATGCGTTAAATATAGCTTGTTCTGTCAATGAATTGCCTTCGTCACGTTGTACTATGTATACTATTCTCGTTAACGTAGATATCAAAACAGAAAGCAGCCATTAACAATTACCTAAAATTAAAATAATTGAGAGGAATTGGTATCTACATATCGCCATCTAATACTATCTTTTTTATTTTTGGTTAACTTAATTGCGTAAATATATGAAAAAAATAAAATCATGTCATGCAACTCCCTGGATTCCCAAAAATTCGATATTATGATTTATGAAAATGCAACGAGCGAATACGAATTTTCTCTGTTGCGAAAGGGTAAAATTGGCATTTTAAAGTTTAGGGATGGGCCTTTTCTGTACCCTATCCGAAGGCGTCATCCGAAGAGCAACACGGCGACGGTCAGGCGACAGGCAACGACTGCACGTGCGGTGCTCGGTCCGAGACTCCTTGGCACCGGTTACTTCCGGTCAGCCCCTTCTTTCCTGTTCCCAGTCACTCTTTTTTTTTTTCCTCAGGGAAAAGGAAAAGGAGAAGGCAGAAGACCGAAAGACAGTGAGTGTGAGAGTGTAAGATGGTGACTTGTCTTTTCAAAATCCTCCCTTTTATCATGGAGTTTTCTTTTTATTGTATTTAATAGTTTAATCGCATCGCTGCTAGTGCCTTTTATCTGCCTCCTGCTGCCTCGCGAGGTTGCGTCAGATCTCGCTCGCTCGTTCTTCGGTGCGTCTGAGAGCCGGTGAGGCCCTCTTCTCCTTCTTCTCCCTCTCTCACAGATTTCATGTGCGATCTGTTGATTTTGAACCTCGAAAGTTACCAATTTGTTCGCTTTCTCGTTTCTTGCGTTGTTTAGGCTAGATTTCCCTCTACAGCTCACACTTTTTTTTTTTGGCTCTCCGCTTTTCACCTCCTGATTTGGGCTTTAGTTCGCCCATGATTTCGCCTTTTACTAAGCTCTGGTGAAGCCAGTGGCTGGGAGAGGCCGCGAGGAAGTGAGAAAGGGAGCCTTTGGGAGAGAGCAGGGGCGGTGGTCGATTATGAGTTGATGATGCTGGTTATGATGACAGGTTGCTTGCTTTTGACCAGCGCTACCCAAGGACAGCTGCTCGTGAGTTTACATAAAACTGAGGAAAAGGGCGATTTCAACTCCGCTCCCATCTCGTCCGCAAGCTAGCGCTAGTTTCCTCTTCTCGCTTGTTCCACTTAGATTCTCGCAAAAAGGTCGAACCTTGGGATGCAAAATTGGGTTCTTGCGGTTAGCAGCGATGCCACAGTACCAGCAACACGCTTCCTGGAGACTGGAGGGTGGCGGGCAGATCATAGATCCGGAGACTGCCGTCAAAGGCGGGATCCTGGGTGGCGGAGGCGGGGGTGGAGGCCTTCCGACTGGGAAAGATGGTAGCTTGGTGGTTGCCGACGAGAAGCTTGACCTCAGAAAGATGTTTGAAGAACTCGATTCAGAGGCGGAGGATGTGCCTTCAGTGTTCATCTGCCCGATCTCCCTCGAGCCTATGGTGGATCCCGTCACCCTCATCACCGGTCAGACCTACGAGCGCGCCAATATCCTCAAGTGGTTCTCCATGGGGCACCTCACCTGCCCCACGACGATGCAGGAGCTTTGGGACGACGCCGTCACTCCGAATCGGACGCTCCACCAGCTGATCAGCGCCTGGTTCTCGCAGCGGTACCTCCAAATGAAGAAGCGATCCGAAGACGTGCAGGGGCGCGCAGCAGAGCTCATCCAAACCCTGAAGAAGGCCAAGGGACAGGTCAGAGTTCAAGCCCTCAAAGAGCTGCACAACATCGTAATAGCTCATGCACCTGTCAACAAATCAGTGGTGGACATTGCCGGAGTTACTCATCTCTCTTCTCTCCTCGGGCCCTTCACTTCCCATGCTGTTGGCTCCGAGGTGATCGCTATTCTCGTCAATCTCACATTAGATTCAGATACAAAATCTAATTTGATGCAGCCGGCAAAGATCTCACTCGTTGTGGACCTGCTAAACGAAGGGACAATCGATACTAAGATCAACTGCATTAGGTTGATCGAAATGCTGATGGCAGAGAGATGTTTCCGGTCCGAGGTGGTGTCAAGTTTGAGCCTTTTGGTTGCATTATTGCGATTGGTGAAGGACAAGCGACATCCAAATGGAGTTGCGGCAGGGCTTACCTTGCTCAAAGACATTGGATCTCATGCGCAAGTACGCAGCTTAATGGTGAGCGTAGGAGCAGTTCCCCAGCTTGTTGAGCTGTTGTCCAACCCGAAATGGGAGCTGAAGTTTATAGAACCAGCATTGCAAATCTTGGATGATCTTTCAGCTACACCTGAAGGGTTGTTAGCTCTGAAGGATTGCCCTCAGGCCATCCGCACAGCAGTGAGGCTCTTGATGAATGCCTCTGATGTTTGTACTCATCATGCGTTGTCTATTTTGTGGGCGGTCTGCAAACTTGCTTTCGATGAGTGTGCTTCCCTGGCTGTTGAGGCTGGGTTGGGTGCAAAACTACTACTACTCCAGAGTGGTTGCAATCCAGAGATGAAGCAGCGGGCTGCTGAGCTATTGAAGCTTTGTAGTCGCAATTACTCTCCAACCGTGTTCAGTTCAAAGTGCAAGCTAACAAGAACTATCCAATGACACAAACTGATTGCTTCCTGCAGTGTTAATTTCTTGGTAATCCAAGCTGCATTTGAAATGCTGTCATTGCTAAGTTGCTATATGTTTGAGCTCTTCTTTTCTGTATAATTTGTATGCTTGGGAGTCTCATTCTTGATAAAGAAGCATCTAATAGAGGGTAATTGGTTGTGAATTGAAAATGTTATTGATTTCGATTTCTTCTGGATAATATATCAACATTGTCACCCTCAATAAGCTGGTGAGGTAATTAATGGCAGCATGCTTTGTCAAACAAGGGTATAGTACTCCCCAGATTAATTTTGATGTGGACTTAGATGAGCTTGTGAAACTTCTTGCTGTAATTTTTTATAAGTTGGTGATTTTGATACTACTAATTTCTTTCATCAAATGAAATTGTCAGGCTCCACTTCATTTTCTTCATCTCTTAGTCTTAAATTGAGATTGATGGTTTACCCTCTCAAGTTTATGACAATATCCTGTCTTAGATCTGCGTGTTCAAACGCATGTGTGCTCTGCACATGTCATTAGCATTACCTATCTGTTTGTCAAGTTAGCTTGTCTAATCCAGTGGTTAATATGACCATAGTATTTTTTTAATGCAACAAGTTGATACACAAACCTAGAATCTAATATGATGAAAGTCATCCAAATATTGCCAAATCTGTACAAGTCCATTGATTAGCCAAAACGTGAGAATTTCATTTTGGAGTAGCCAAATACAGCAGAGGCATAAAGAATTCTTTGAAAGGAGTGATCTAACTGCAGTTACCCAGAGCACAAAATTATCCGAGTTCTTTCCCTGACGAAATGATAACTATTTACCTGTGATCATAGCAATATTCCAAATTCCTTGCAAAGTATCTGTTGATAGGGCCTGATCATGACATGGCATACAATACAGCAAGCCCTGCCTTTTCTTTCTTTGCATTCAAGCAGCCATTGCTGTGGGGACTGAGAAGACCTTTTCCCATGTGTGTGCTGCTTGAAGAAGAAAAGTGGACAAGACTGGAGATTGAGGGAACGGTAGACTGGTCACTGGCGAAGAGCATTCCTATGGTTGTACTGAAATTGGCCATTCATCTGTGCTAGTTTGGAGGTGAAATGGGCTTTCAATGATCCATTGACTGTCCCAAACTTGAAGGGTGCCCGATGAATTTGGAAACCACGTCAGAAATGGTTACCTGTGGGGAGACCATGACGATTGAAGAAAGAAAGAGGGAGATGATAAAACAGGAAGTTTGATCATTTCGTGGGAAAGAGAAGGGAAGGAAATTGTGGGAAGATGGTTTTAACCATGAAGTAATTTTGATTCTGAGACAGTAGCAAATTTAAATTTATCTGGTTATAAGCAGTGCCCTCCCTTCTTCGTCTTATTATAGCTTGAGGACATTGAAACATTGTTGCTGCTAGCAATCGCATCATGTTGTTGCTTGCTTGTGGACGCCTCTGTTGCAGTTGCTCGCGAGAGATATGAAATTGTTAAGTCGTGGACTGCAACGCTCAATCATGGGAGATGTGTAGCTCACAGGCTATCAACGTGCATTGTTTATGCACATTAGATTACGTTGCTGATGAGCGAGTAGCTATGCTTATAGGTGCTGCATAGGTAGAACAACTGCACATGCCATTACTGTACAACTATTAGCATGTCTGCTAACACAGGTAAGTGGCATGGTGATGCATGCTTACTAATGAGTGTGCTACTCGTCAATGCAATTTTTGATACGACGAAGATTGGTGAAACTGATGGATGAAAAACAGGTCATTTAGTGATATTGTGTCTCTCTTATTGCCCTCTTTCTGGAAATGAATCTTAATAGATTGAAATAAGAATACGTATTAATTTTTCAATGTGAATCATTCATGAGACAACAATTTAGCACAGATGTTTGTGAAAAAGAATATTGAAGCATGACCACGAGAGAATAACAATTCTCTCAAAAATTGGTGTTTCAAATTCATTTTATGTTGACATGCAGGAATATTTACTTCAGATAAACACACTCATTCAAGTAGTCTAGACACTCTTTTGGATAGTCACACCCCTTTGAAAATTCCAAGTACCTTTTGGATAGACACACATACTTTCAAGTGAATTTACTCATCCATTTCGGATGATTGTCATTGATGATTTTATTGTTTGTCATCGAGATACCTCTTTAAGTTCTTGACACACCCTCTTGGATAAGTGAGAGGGTCAAGGTAAGTGTTGAACCCTTTCTCTATATAAAGTACTTATAATTTATTGATAATTATTTTTTAAGATACAATTATCTTAATTTGATTCAAAATAAAAGTACCCTTAATTGAGTCCTAGCAAACTTTTGCGTGAAGGAAAAAAAGACTCTAGAGAAGATCACAACTTGAATTTTGATTTAGTTGAGTAAGAGGAGTGGAGTTTCTTTTAGAGGGAGAAAAGGAGTATCCTCATGGGTAGTGACAAGGCAATTTTAAAAAGGGTAGGTCCTTTTTTCCCACAATGGCACTGTTCTCCCATAGGCCATATAGTAAAGATGCAAGGACCACTGATCATAGACAATTCTACCAATATTAACTATACTAGATATTTGTCCTACCCATGTGGCTTGACTTAATGCTAAAAACCAATATGAGCATTAACCACAAACAATCTGAGCAAGCTTGATCTTCTAGTGTTTCACTTGTGAAGTTGAATGATGATCAAGACCTCCCCCTCCATTTCAACATTGCTCGTCTTTATATTTTTCTTATCAATCCATTGTGCTTCCTAGCTCCTTTGCGATCCAAGCTACAAGAATTACTAGAGATCACCACACTGCCTACTCATTGAGATGCTTTCTATAGTAATCTAAAGTTCATAAATATGTTGTAGATATTTCATCATCTTGAAGGCTGTGTAAATCATCTCGAGCCAAGTGCATGTACCGTTCAATTTGGCTTGAGAATCTAAAAAATATTCGATATTTGATAATCATCATTTATGCCAGAGAGAATCTTAAGATACTTCCAACATTTTCAATCGAAGGGGAGGTCTCTTGCCAGATTTGGTGCCAGTCTTTTAGATTCATCTCAGATATTTTCTATTATCTTAATTTTTATTATTGTTATATTATATTAGAATAATAATGGTATTCCACCATCAAACCTTACTATTTTTCATGAACTCTCATGCTAACTCCAATCCTAGTTAATGTGGTTGTTGGAGAATGTCAAGGCTATTCGTAATGCTGGGAAACAGTCTAGGTCTTAAAATAATATTATAGTTTCTATTTATCACGATAATAGAAAGAAGAAAAGGAGGAGGAAAGAATCTACCAAAAAGGACAAGAGAAAACTTTGTCCAAAGAGAATAAAATAATTAAAAGAAAAAACTTGGCTCTCGTGTTTAGTTTCTAATTACTTAATTATCACTTGTTTTTTGCTTCAACCAACACGACATTTAGTGACCAAAGCCATCGAGGAATCCATATAATTATTGTAGTAGTCATATATATTGTATCATTTAAGGCTGCTTGCATTCAGTTAAACACAATGAATTAATACGGATCACTCCTTTAATTAATTTGTACTATAATTGTAGTAGTACGTGTTAGCATTTCTAGGCAGTACACCATATTTTATCGAAAAGTTGGCAGCGTGTTTTCAATCTGATTTGATTGAATATAATATATATAGTTTAATATTGAAAGGAACCAGAGAATCAGGGACCAGTAATTCAATCGCTAGTATGAATTCGAAAAATAGAGAGTTTTCAGTTTTAGATTATAGATTTTTATCAATGACAACTCTACTTATCAGACATGGAATAGAGATATATATGCTGTGCACAGATCTTGAATAATAACACTTAGTTATAAATTAAATGAAGATATATAATAAATCGCTTAAAAATGGTATATAATAAATGTGATAAGAAACAATAAAGGGCACCTTCATCCACTTTGGTTCTGACCCAAACTAGTAGCCATCACTTGTGGTTCAGCCTCATTTACTCTCCAATCCACAGTGATGGGCAACACATGCCCTACCCTTCCCTTTCCTTCCCTTCCACCAAGCTAACTCTTATACTGTTGGTCAAATGCCAACTGAGCAAAAGCATGAATAGTGGCATGTGAACTGGCTGTCAGTGTACTATTAGTCGTCCACTCGAAAATGTCTCTCGACTCTACCATATTGGCAATTGGCACAAGCACAAATGTGAAAAAGAAGCAGTTTGGCCTTTAATTATTTCGGTAATCCTCCCACACTAAAACTTTTTCACTGATGAGATGATGATGAGTGCATGTATATACGCTGGGAATTGATGCACCTGAACAATGTATGATATGATGTATCTTGGTGGTTGCTGGAAAAAGCCAAAAAGCATGAGAAGTCCCACACCAAGAAAGCAAAAAAAGTACCAAACTGACTACAGATTCTCCTGCCTCCCCATACTGCATCCTTGCCCTATTAATCGCATTCTCTTGACTTGGCAGAGACTTCCACTTCTTTTTGATTTTCTTGTTCCCTCCATTTTTCTTTCTTTCTCCCCTTTGCAAGCTGGAGATGAAAGCCCATGGAAGGTCTCTTTCTGAGCTGCTGGAACAGCAACAGGAGCCTTTTGTATTGGATGTTTACCTTGTGGAAAGAGGCTACTCTAGGAGGTTTCTTGCATCCAGGTCTTGCTCACTTTGCTGGCCTGGGAAGGCATGCAAAAGGCTAAAATGGCTGACCAGCCATGGCTTCAAGTCTTGGAGGAACGCCTTGAGTTGGTTTCACAGGGCTCCTCGTCTCAACAATGTCCCCAAACACAATGCCTGTTCCAGTTCATCCTGGAATTACAATATAGTTCACTGTAAGTTCTTCAAACTTTTATTTTCTGCGTGAGACTCTTAATGCTGCAATTTCTCGTTGCAGATGATGCAGAGGAAGAGAAGTCAAGCGTGAGTCTCAGCTTGCCAAGAAAAGTCCTGCGTATCTTTAATGATTTTCTTGAGGTAGCGTACGCTCCTGCATTTTATCAGCTCATCGGATCAAAGAGGCAGATTTATAAGTGGTCTGCTTCAGAGAGAAAAGTGCTACATGCAAAGATTCCTCCATTAAACAGCACAAGGCATTTGGTGATCTCAGAGCTTTCATGCTCCGGCGATATGGAGTGGAGTGGATTCCGGTCTCAGGTTGGAGAAATTGGAGTGGAGCTAGAAGCTACACTTTTTGAAGACATCAAAGAGGAAACAATTTCAGACATGATCTGCTCTCAGTGTAAAATTCAGACATGATATAATATAGTCTGCTTGGTTTATTTAGTTCAGCGATTCCAAACTTTTTATACTTTTCTGTGTGTTTTTACGACTTTCTCATGGAAAAGCTCTGGTTTGCACTGGATTCAGGTAAATGCTGATGTCTTCCAATATTAAAAAGACAAAGAAACTAAAATATTATTCTAAATAATTTTTAACATATTTAAAGTTCATGAAATTCAATATTTGAAGAAGCACGACGAGTTGTACAAATCAATAGCATAGCATTGTTTTTAATGAAAAACTTATGTACCTTCATACTGTAAATTCATGTGGGATAATGGCAGGCGATGATCATTAAAAAAGACATTTAGTACTATTGGTATATGGTAAGAGATAAATTAAAGAATAATAATATATGTTATAATCATTGGAATGTAATTTGACCATTCATTGATGTATAGTATAAATGCAATACTAAATAGTAGGTTGGTAAAGAAAATGATACTATAATAAACATAAGAGAACAGTAATTTATCAATATAAAAAAGCAGAGAGCTTTAATTTAAAGAATAAGTCATTTATCAAATGTATGATAATGAAGAAATTAAATAAGAAAGATTTATTTAGTTGAAATATTATTTTTCCTTGAATGAAAACAAAGAATATTATCTATAATATATTTTAATTTTTAGATCAACTCAATTTTAAGGGAAAATGGTTAAATTATATGCATGACTAAAGTCATTGAACCAACCTAAATTAATTAAAACCAAACTAAATAAAATTTTTAAAGTTGAACCAAATAATCGTAAATAAACTTATGTGATGTACAAAATGGTTAACACGTGCAAAGTTCTTATACGAAAAATACGTTGCTCCTGGGCATGACTGAATAATTGGTAACCATGTGATAAGTTTGCTACATTAAACAAGAGTGGATTCTAAGTGAAGCGGAGAATTACCCTTTTATATGGGAATCAATTTTAATTTTCTGATTTAACTCTCTATAAATGATTGTGGATCTAGTCGTGTGAGTTGGTTATTGCAAGACAGATTTACTGTCAACGAAGTTAAGATATTACCCTCTTCCGTAGTGGTAAACTGTAACCTCACAAATGATTGTAAGATTAATCATGTTGAGTCATGGGTCAACTAATCACGACCTTTTGCCACATATTATATGGCAAATACGTTTCACTAAACTAGGAAAAAGAATAGATTATCTTTTGCGCTGTCTCCCTTGCTTTCCTTTTTTTTCTTTCTTTTAGATCTGTCCTTTTTTTTTCCTTGCGATTCCCTCCACTAACACTTCATTAGGAAAGAGCGCATAAAAAGGATCTAGTTGCAACCGCACCCAACCTCACGTGCAGTGGCCGAAACCTTGAGCAGCAGCACACGAACGTTGCGTATTCGATTAAAATTAAATCAATTAATCAAAATTAAATAAATTAAAATTTTCAAAATAATTCAAATCGAATGAATTTTTTTTAAATAAAATTTAAATAAATTGAATGATAAAATATTAATTAATTTAATAAAAAATTAAATTAATTAAAAATTTTAAATAATATGGAAAATATATTGATTATTTAAGAATTTTTAGATTCAGAATTGATAAAATATTAATTAATTCGATAAAAAAATTTAAATTAATTAAAATTTTAAAATAATATAAAAATGTATGAATTAGTTAACTTACTTAAGAATTTATTAACTAATTTTTTATTTTAAATTATTTGATTATTTTTTTTATTTTAAATTAATTGAAATTGAATTGAATTAATTAATATAATTAATTTTTTAAAATAAAATTTTAAAATAATTAAATTAAAATTTTTAATTTAATCGGTTCGATCGAAAATCTACTTTTCTGCTCAATCGTCATAACTCCTTGGCACGACCTCACACTCACACACGACGATTGCGATGGCATGCAGCAGCTGTGACCACGACTGCCGGTTCGGGTGCACGATGGCTATTGGTTCGAGCAGCTGCTCGATGCTAGCTAGCTCGTTCGTGCGAAGGAGTAGCCGCTAGCTGGTTCAGATGCTCGACGTTAAAGGCTCGTCCAAGGCAAACGAAAGGACGCTGCAGGTTAAGATACGCGTGTGTATCGACGAGCAGTGAGGCCCTAGGCGAAATTTTTTATA
Source organism: Curcuma caesia (assembly GCA_037834155.1). Taxonomy (NCBI): domain Eukaryota; kingdom Viridiplantae; phylum Streptophyta; class Magnoliopsida; order Zingiberales; family Zingiberaceae; genus Curcuma; species Curcuma caesia. The sequence goes on along the minus strand of JBBMKF010000007.1, from coordinate 5,359,780 downwards.
AGATGATTGTTATTATTTTAAAAAATTTTCTCTCACCCTTTTTTATTCGGACTTGAGACCGACAATGGTGGGTTTA
>JBBMKF010000007.1:5322117-5349297 GCA_037834155.1 Curcuma caesia | reverse complement strand
ATGTTATAGAGGTGACCTGCTAACCATGTAATAAATAGGTCATAGCATAGTAAAAATTTTGAGCCACATCAAATAATCTTGTGTTAGCATGAGTGTTAGTATCATGCTGCCCCGGGGGCATAGTTGAGTTGGTTACGACGGAATAGAATTGTTGAAGTGGACAATGGTTGAATCTCGAGGAAGTCGAAGCAATGCCCTTTTCCGTCGTGATTAAATACAGTTTCTCGATTTATCTTCTTACAGATGGTCATGAGACCAATCATGCGAGATTGTTAGAGTGGTGAATTCCATCTTTTGTTAAAGTGTTAGTATCATGCTTGCTTGTATCCATTGATCGTACATACTTACACTACTAATCATTTGTATTGTGTGTGTTGCTAAATCATCAAAACCTACACGTAAAGCCTTTCACAATATGATTGTCAAGTAAGCAATTTGGTCTGATTTATCCATATAACGACATGATGTTAACATGGAATAATGGCCATCCCTTTAGTCATATCACATTGACATTTGGTATCCTATATAATATATTTCCACTGTGTATAAATTACTCTAGGTGTAGGTGTAAAACATATCTTTTTCTGTTCTCGGGGCAATTGTGCAACGGTAGGACATCCGGATTGTGATCTAGGGATCCGCGATTCGATCCCCAGCTACGGCGTATTTGCAGGAATTTTCCTCCAAATGGGGAATGTAATCAAAGGATGCTAGGCATCTGGATTGGCCGCCGTATGCGCTTCCCGATTTACCCTGGTGGTCGGTGAAAAATTTCTGTGGGACCGGGCCGGCCACCTCAGGGATTAAGCCCATGAGACTGATTGAGATTTATTTAGAACATATCTTTTTCTATTCGGAGTGAATTTTTTTTTGTTGATAAACTAAATATCTAATTTTGTGATCCAGTTAATTTTAAAGGTGGATGATTCAGTCTCATAGATTGCCCACTAAGCAAATTCAAAAGTGTACATTGCTCATCATCAACTGCTAACATCTTAAAATTTTTATTTCACTAGAAATAAATATGAATATTTAAATAATCTACTGACTATCTTGAACTAAATATTCACTTCATATAAATCAAGGAGGTAGATAAAGTAGCTCCGTGGTAGGTGAGTTAGTTATGATGCAGCAGACTTGCAGAAGAGGACAAGGGTTCGAATCCTGACGAAGCCAGACAATACCCTCCTGCGTCATGACCAACTGCACTTTCTCGATTTACCTCCTCACAGATGGTCGTGGGGCCGACCGTGTGGGGCCGCTAAGGTGACGGATCCACCTTTTGCAGAAGAACTTCCACTTGCAGTTTTGAACCATCATCAACAAGTCATGCCAAGCTGGGCCACAAGCAACAGCAATGGCAAACAGCTGCCAATGCATGTGAGGAATGGCTGTAAATTGTAAAACCTGCACAGAAAATTGAACGGCAGTTCAGCTGTTGCTAATTAATTAATTGCATGATGACCAACATAAGACATTGCCACAACTGGGAGAAAACTGGCATCTTTGCTTGGAGTAATTCGTACTGCGCCTGCCATTTGCTCCTGCATTCTTCAATGCAAAGGCAACAGCTGATGAACAGAGGAACAGAGAAAGTTTGAAGTGTGCAGTAAGGATTGACTTGTGGGATGTAGATATCACACAGAGGTATCAGATGACTTCTTCACTTTTTTTCTCAAACATGGGAAAACAAGCAAGAATCACATGATAAATGTAATGCAGTGGCTGTCACAGAGACCTGCTCCATTAAACCACATGGAGCTTGCTCCCCTCAGTTTACTCTTTTTACCTGCAGCACTTATTGACTACCTTCTTGACTGCAGCTTAACGACACAAATAATTTCATCCTTACCAAAATCTTGCTGAAGCACTGTTGAGAAAGAGGTTAAGTGCAGAGATAATGCTTAAAGAACCACTTCTGGATTTCATTGAATGCCTGTGGCAGTGTGGTAATGTGAAGTTTCAGGATTTCTGAATGGTAATGCAATGCAATCACGAAGCTGATGGCTGGAGAGGAACGAGCACGGTGGTGGAATCTTTTCATCAATGTTTTCTGAACCTGCCATTTGGGCCACAGAAGGCATGAAAAGTGAAACTGCAGTGATTATGCAATTGTGTTTGACTAAAAATGGTACACATTGATGCAGGTCCAGAAAATGGCCTGTATAATCTCCAGCAGTGTCAGGTCCTATAATACTGAAATGGTGCCAGCATCAGACAAGCTCCAATTATCAATTTATAATGGAGGTAATGATCGAGTATGGATGAAGTATTTGAAGTGCTACATTTGATATGCACAATATTGTCTTCTTTTTTTTTTTCGTTGGGGTTTTGTTTCTTTGCTCACCTGTTTGAAGGATTTAGGGAGTGAAATTTACATGAGTTAGTATAGCTTTTCTGTTTGATATGCGATAATGGATGTATGCTTGTTTTCCTTGAGCACAACATTTCAGCATTCCCCTTAAAGGATGCTCTGAAATTTCATTTTCTCCCAACCAGGCGAATTTTCTCTTCTATTTGGGAGTTCTAGGGAAAGACTAATTGTTGTTTCTCCCTACTCATCATCTACAATGTGATATTGACATCAAGGGAAAGACAACAACTATGATAAATTGCTGTGTTAGAAAGGAAATGCAGAAACTTTTCTGCTTTGTCAAACTTCCTCATTTTTTGCTCTCACATATGTGTGTGTGTGTGTGTGTGTGTGTGTGTGTAACATGTACATGCAAACAGCATCATTCTACCCAGAAAGTCTGAGGAGATTGTCTTATATGTATAGGGCATTCATGAAGATATAATCCAATAGGATAAAGCATGGGTAGTTGAAATTGAGAACTAATCGAAATCTTTTACTATAAGTTGGGATGACATAGATATGGTCAAAGGCAGGCAATACATTATATTGTTACAAGAGTTAAAATCTACTAGTGTAAGGGATAGAGAAAGTACAAAGGAATATTACTAACATATCGCCTTCCATATTTCAATGGAGGAATAAGATTCGTATGGCTGGACACAAATAGTTAGGACAAACACCACCACTTGTTCTTGATGATGATGAGAAAATACCTCCAAACTAGTACTAAACTTGTAATGTAGTATTATTTGATAACATACAGACTGTAATGTTTCAAATTCTAATGCAGTTGTCTTTAATCCTAAATCTTGTGTCTGTTATTCACCAGAGGCAACAGTAATAAGGTTTTGTAGGGTTATAAAGGCAGTATTTTTTTTCTTGTTTAGTGTTATTCATCAGTATGCTGGACTATCTTTCCAAAGCCTTTTTTTCACAACCAAACCATGTTAAAATTTGCTACTTGCAAATGGAAACAAAACATTTGGCATTCCTGAAGTTTGTGGTGTTCTTTAATCTAACTAGACACTCAGAATCTACTCAATGCTGCTGAAACTTCACCTGTTTTATTTGTCATCCTGATGGAACTGTTTTGCCTTGCCTTGCAGGGCACACATACAAAATTGCATGAAGATTGAACTGTAGGGAAAAGCATGGGAACTCGAGTAGAGTGTCTCTGTCCTCTGCCGTCCGTTTGGTCGATGGCAACGTCTTGGGAAACGATGGCATTAGATGCAAATGGCAGTGCGTAGTCTTCCTGCAGCAACTTAAAGCCACTGTTCTTCTTTCCTTTCTGGTGCATGCATGGCTGAGTCCTTTTCCTCGACTGTATTCTTCTGAGTTGAGTTGATTCATCAACCCAAAGAAACTTGAGTGTGGTGAGTTGAGTGAGTAATGAGTGCAGATTGAGCTCTGTCGCCATGGTTTTCCTAGGAGCTGTAAATTGTTGGTAGTTTGAGTGTCGGTGCAGTTAATGCAGCATCTCGTGCTGGAGTGCTTTGCAATCTAAGAGCTTGTGGATTTGCACACCGCAGTGTGTTCTTTATTATTGCATGCATTTTGTAGTCGACGATCGAAAAAAATATTAAAGATGGATGAGATTGAAGTTTTTCATAATCTTATTTACTCGAGGAGATGGAAAATTATGGTAGAGTCAAGGTGAAAATTTTCTTTTCCTTTTGTTTTTTTTTTTTGAAACATGAGGAATCCACTTTACCTACAAAGACAAGAAAGAGTGAAGAATATATTTTTATAAATTTGAAAACTTAAAAAAAAAGTAGTAGTAGTATATTTTTATGGTTTGTTAAACTCCATATAAGAAAGAAGAGGAATGCTACGCTGCGTAACGAGAAATTTGCAACTCGTGCGTGACATCCGTGACTTATCGTCGTTGCCGCCGCCATCGCCGTGCTGTCTGGCCATCGTCAGCCGCCGGCTCGAGCATGATCGACGCGCCACTCATCGACTCTCCGTCCAACGTCGGATTTCGGTCGGATAGTGATCGGAATCCGACAGAATTCGACAAAATAGGGTCGGTAGTGCGCGCGCGTCGTTTCCGACCGCGATTTGGTCAGATCCGACCCAATTGCCTTGGACAGTGGCGCACAGTGGGGGCGACGTTTTCTAAGCAAATTACATCGGATTTCGGCCACTATCTGGCTGGAATCCGACGTCAGCCACAACACCAGCGAATGGCGCGTTGATCGTGCTTGAGTCAGCGGCCGGCGGTGGCCAGACGGCACGGCGGCAGCAGCGGCGATAGGTCAGGGAGTCACGTACGGGTCGCGCATGAGTTTATCACGCAGCATATCAAACCAGTAAGAAAGAATATGACATTATAAAATTTAATTTTCTTAAATTAATTTTGATTGAGAATTTTTGTTTGTATCTCGACTTGACAGTGTTGATGCTACATTTTGTAGCTCGCTGTTTTGAACATTTTCTGTTTGTTTTATTTTTTTTATATTTTATAATTAAAAATAAGGAAAATAAAATAAAAAAGGGAAATAAGCATGCTGAAAAAGTAGTCATTAAAAAATAATTTAAAATAAATAAAATAAAAAGGTGGCGATGGCGTGGTGAAACCCCATGAACTTGAAGTCTCTTTTATGTCTTGAGCGCGCCCTTCATCCGCTGAACTGCGGAAAGAGGAAAGAAGCGGAACCATGGCGAAGATGAGCACCCAAATCTCTCCTTCTCGTCTTCTTCTTCCCGGTTCCAACAGTTTAATATGAGGAATGTGTATTATTTTATCTTTCTGGTCTTTGGAGAAGACAAAGATGGCTTTTTTACCTCTTTTTGATCATCTGTATTGCCAAGAAGAGAGCTTGGAGATGGAGGGAGGAGGAGCGGAGGAAATGGCTCCGGTGGTTTCGTCCAGAGAAGACTATGAGACCGAGAGCCATGTTGTATCGGTTGTGGAGGCTGCCGTCGGCGTTGGGGAAGATTGGAAGGAGGTGTTGTCTCTTCTTGCCGACAAGGAATCGGAGGCTCTGCCCTTACTGGTCGCCGAAGGAGACGGTGGCGATTTACACCTCCGACGGGCGAGGGAGGTGGAAGTGGAGTGGGTGGTCCTCGCTGCTGCTCGGCACGGCTTCTCCGCCGTCACGGCGGTGCTCGCGGTGAGCTACTTTGATCGGTGCTTCCTCCCCTGCGCTGGCCGCCAGCCGCTGATGCGGCTCCAGGGCGACAAGCCCTGGATGGGGCGGCTCGCCGCCGTGGCGTGCTTGTCCCTCGCGGCGAAGGTGGAGGAGACCCGCGTGCCTCTGCTGCTCGACCTCCAGGTTCCGCCTCCGCCGCCGCCACCGGCGGCGGCTTCTTCGGCGGAGGAAGGTGGGTTCTTGTTCGAACCAAAGACCGTACGACGAATGGAACTCCTGGTGCTCTCTTCTCTCGGGTGGAAGATGAATCCCGTCACCGCTCTCTCCTTCATCCACCACCTTCTCCCCCGTCTCTGTTCTGGCGGCGGCATTGCTGCCCGTATCCGGGAGTTGGCGAGGAGATCAGAGGAGGCACTTCTCTGTGTAATCGCCGGTGGGTTATCCTCAAAATGCTTCCTTTCCATTAAAACTTGAATCTTTTCACACCAATTTAATGATGACTCCTCTCCATTGTTTGAAGACTGGGAATGGGTTCGATATCCGGCATCGGTCTGGGCGGCGGCGGCGCTGCTCCGCGCGACGGAGCCGCAAGAGGCCCACCACCTCATTTCTCTCCTCAAACCCTCCAAGGTTGAATCTTTTTGTCAGCTTCCTCCTCGCTCCTCCCTCATTGCTCCATTATTGTACTCCTCGCTGCTAATGGCTGCCACCACATTACACTCCAATCCACAGGAAAACCTGGAACGATGCTACCATCTAATGGCGGAATCCATGAGCGCTACCAATGCGACTGGCCACAAGCGCAAGCATTCTTCTCTCTCATCGCCGGCGAGTCCCCGCGGAGTGGTCGGTTCCTGCTTCAGCAGCGAGAGTTCGTGCGGATCATGGCCGTTATGGCCTCCCCCCGTTTCGTTCTCGCCGGAGGCAGCTGCTGCCGCTCCTCTCAAGCATAGAAAGCACTCAAAGGAGCAGTTTTGACCGGCGATTCAACTACTGAATCTCCCGAACAAGATCAAAAAGCAGAGCCAGATGCCTATCGTTGTTCAACTAATCACAAAAACGAAGGAAAAAAAAATTCTTGTCTTCCCAAAATTATGTTCAATGCATCGCTTCTCTTTCTCATTGCTCGTTTTCCATCGAAATGTTTATCAAAGAGAAAACAGAGAGAAGTTTCAACAATGTCTCCGACGACTTGTCAGCGAATGGAGGGAAAGCAATAAAGGAGAAGAATGAGAACTTTAGTTTGCCTGTCGGCGATCATTAACTGTGCATGCCTCGATCTCTTCACTTTAATGGCGCTTTGACATTAAGATGCCATGTGTGGACTTCTGAACCGATCGCTTAGTTTAATAATCCAAAAATCTCTGATGCAGAGGTGAATGATATGGTTGTCATTACTTATTCCGAGGCATAAATCTCCTCCTTTTGCGGCGTCGGTTCCAGCGAAGCAGCTGGTGTTTAAAGTAAAAAAAAGCTTCCTTTGTTGGATTATAAATGGATCATACACACTTCAGTTCAAATTGAATTACACAATTGTTGCAGAAACAGAAAGAGAAAGAGGAAGAGAGAGAAGAAGGAGAAAAGGAGTGTGTCCTCGGATGCTGCGTTCTTTATTTTCTTTCCTTTTTCTTTTTCTTCTTCAATCTTTTATTTTTTTAGCGTCGCGTTTCGTTGGAGGAGGAATGGAGAGGGCAGAAGACCACCAACCCTGAACTGATCAGAGGACAAAACTTTCAGCTTCTTCAGTAGTAGATACGATATTCAATGATATTATTAAAAGATCTAAATTTTACTTTTTTTGCCCTTCTTTTATCCAATCATACAAATCTTCTGTTCATCTCTTAGAACTGTTTCCTTTTCCTTCAATCAGGCTGTGTTTATTTTGGGTGAGGGGAAGAAACCGTCTAAGCAAGCACAGTACAAGAGGCCAAAAGTGAGAGAGGAAAACTGGGACCTAATATTTTCAGCTTTGCTCTGGTTCCACTAACTCGCCCCATCTTCTCCCTTCGGAGGCCACAAGATATCTTTTTTGTCTTGTACAAGCATCGAAAGCTGCCCTTCCCCCACAATTATTGTCGAGCTGAAGGACGCTCAGGACAGCTCTGTTCCTCTCCACTAGATGCTGCCTCCTACTGTTCCATGTGAGAAATCCATGAACTCCGACTGTAGAAGAAGAGAAAAACAAACAAAATATGACAGACAAAATTACTTAAATAATAAACTGCATGAGTAATTTTAGCATTGTTTTTTCTGTTTTTTTTTCTTCTATCTTCCATCAGCGTTCGAACAATGTCCAATCTGGCGGCTGTTGACGGCGTCGCCGATCAGCCGGCGGCGCTCCTGTGCATCGAGAAGGTAAATACGAACTTTTTTTTTACCATTAACACGGTTGTTGCGAATTGTCAAACCTCATTCGCTATAAAAAGAGTGGCAGGCGATGGACCTTCACTTCCCACCAACCGCCATGGCTGCTGCTGCTGCTGATTCTCTCTTCTTCCTCTTCCTTTACCTGCTTGTCTCGCCATCCCCCGGCGGCGCCACCACCGCCCACCCGGGCTACCCGCAGGAGGAGGAGGAGGCGGACTGCGGCCTCCGTGATCTGACGGTCGTGCGGCGGGAGGAGTACGGTGGGGGGAGGATCGTAGACATCAGCCACGCGTACCGGGAGGAGATGCCCGGGTGGGAGCGGGAGGAGGGGCTTGGCCGATTCCTCCGTCTCACCCGATCAATGGATGACGGCGACGTCGCCTACTTCTCCGAGCTGCGGCTTCCAGCGCACTCCGGCACCCACGTCGACGCCCCAGGACACGTCTTCCGGCGCTATTACGACGCCGGCTTCGACGTCGACACCCTCGATCTCGACGTCCTCAACGGTACCTTTCGCGCCCTCTCCCTCAGGATAACCATCTACCGATACGCCCAAAACTTGTTACCCGCGCCCTAATTGGCTCCGGGCTGGGCCCATCCCTGTTTTTAACAGGCCCCGCATTGCTACTGGACGTTCCAAGAGATAAGAACATAACAGGTAAACAAACAAACACCTCTTCTTAAATTAGTTACTCGAATGAAGATCTGAGAAAATAGGAGAAAAAGTGATAAAAAAAGATGTGCATAAATCACACTTCTTCGCTTGATGCCGACAGCTGAAGTAATGAAGTCTCTGCACATTCCCAAAGGAGCTCGTCGTGTGCTTTTCAGAACTCTAAACACTGACAGGTTACAAACATATCAATTACTCAAGTGTTCGATACAATTGTTTCCTGAAATTGTAGGTTTTCAAGTTAGATAACAAGTTCAGAGTCAGAGGTTGAGGATTTCGATGCTCAAGGACGATCTGTAACATCATTGAAGAACGAACTGTGTAGATAGTTCAGTGATTAGTTGTGTGAATATGTTGTTGTATTTTTCAGGCAGCTCATGTGGAAAACAGAGTTTGACACGAGCTATGTTGGGTTCATGAAAGATGGGGCCCAATGGCTCGTCGACAACACGGATGTTAAACTTGTCGGTGAGTTGCAAGTCGTTGCGCTTGTCGTGCATGGGGCTGAACCACTGATCCAATTCGATCTCAATTCGACGAAACTAGCATGATAATGCCATGATCATATCGCTATTCGTATGTTTTAGGTGTCGACTACTTGTCGGTTGCTGCTTGGGACGACTTGATCCCTTCGCATCTCGTTTTCCTACGGAGTCGAGTGAGTGAAAATCATTGTAACTCACTTGTATCACATTGATAAGCTCTCATGAGATTGCTTGATTCAACACTGTTCAGGAGATCATTCTTGTGGAAGCCTTGAAATTGGATCATGTCGAAGCCGGCGTATACGACTTGCACTGCTTGCCTCTTCGATTACGGGGAGCCGAGGGATCGCCCATTCGGTGTATTCTTATCAAGTAAATCATCATCGACATCGAACATGATCGAGATCACCACAGAAATTCCAAGTAGTACCTTCATCACCTAGTGTTAGACATGTGTTTAAGTGAAATAAAATTAATGTGAAGACAGACAGTGTTGTTATTGTGGTTGTATAATTATGTTTTAAAATTAATATTTTATTCTAAGTTTGGAATATAATTGTGTGGATGCTAAGAATTTTTATTTAATAAAATTTGCTTATTTTATTTTATTTTTTAAAAAATTCCTACGTAGTTTTAGAAATTTAATCATTTTTTAAAAATTTAAAAAATAATTTTGGCACAGGGTTCGGACCGGTATGAACATGGCGGAGCGGACAAAGTAAATTTAATGGGCCGTGGCGGCGTAGCCCAGCCCAGTTACACTTTAGTCCGCTTGTTCACTACGCATCATGTCGTTACTAAAATCGTGTTCCGGCGCTCTTCCTCGTTCACCGAATCCAAAATCGAGCAACCTACTGATCGATTTCGCCTCGGACGCCATGATTACCACTGCCGCGAGGCCGCTTCATGTCCTTCTTCTCCACTTCCTGTTGCTGGTAAGCGTCGTCTCCGCTGCGGCTGCCGCCTCGGCCCATCCGGGATACCCGGAGGCCGAGCAGTGCGTCGAGGCGGCGGAGCTGGTGGTGAATCGGATGGAGGAGTACGATTCAGGGAGGATTTTGGACATAACTCACTTCTATCGCGAGGACATGCCGTCGTGGGAGTCGGACGAGGGGCTCGGCAGCTTCCTCTGGCTCGCCGGGTCCATGAAGAATGGATCCAAAGCCAACAACTCGGTCATGAAGCTTCCAGCCCATTCAGGAACCCATGTAGACGCTCCCGGTCACGTGTTCCAGCACTACTTCGAGGCTGGTTTCGACGTTGACACGCTCGATCTTCATGTCCTCAACGGTGAGGTGCTCGATAACTTTTCATGTGGATGTTCATCGTTTTCAGTAGGCTTATGGCCTGTTTGTTGTTGCTGTTGTTGTGTTCTTCTTCTTCTTCTTCTTCTTCTTCTTTGTTTGTTTGTTTGTGTGGAGCCAAGCGACAATGATCCCATCACAGTCGCTTCTAGCTTGTTTCGATTTGATTTTGTATATTTATATTCCTCAGGATTTAAGTCTGTTGCCTTTTCCCCATTTCGGTAGCCTTTCTACAAATTTTCCCTTGTGTTTTTATTCTTGGAGCTAAACCAGGATCAAATTTCTAACATATCTTTTAGAATTTGTTAATCAGTAAAGGATAAAGAAAGATACTACTTTTGGGATTGAGGAAAGGATAGGTAATAACTTATATGCTAAAGGTCTGACCACGACAAATTTTTTTTGATACTGCACCTTTTTCTCTAATCCTTCCCATCATTCCCTGTACCCTGATCAGGAAATTTAAGGACAGAAATGGTAGACATGGAAAGGAGCGATTTTTCTGAGCCCAATATATCTTTCTCTACAAAATCCGAGTTTCAGGCGATTCTTTTATCTCCTCAGATTCAGAAAGTGAATAGATAGTTGTAATTTAGAACGTAACATTCGTTAAGAAACCCAATCTTTAACTTTTCTTACAAATCAAAAATAAAAATATGAAACCATACCTCAAATAAGAATAGTTAATCGAACAACTATGCTAATCAGCTACCTGAAAGTTTTGGTGGAGCTTTCGTACAGGGTCTTTGTCTTTCCTCTCCTCTCCTTTGTTCGCCTGTGATGAGCTTCTCAAAGCTTATGGGTTGAGACACAGTAAGGATTCCTACAAGTCATCTATAGGATAGATTACAAATCCAGTAACATTTAACTTGATTGCACATATATCATCAACCAACATATTATTTGCTTCCCTCTTTATTATGTGGTTTACATCTTTGTGGGTAAATGCCCATTCAATACGATCATGAAACCATGCTTCATGTGAATAATAATTGAATCACAATCGTATTCCTTTATGTGGTATTGATACGGGTCGATTGCTATTTGCTATATTTTAATAGGTTAATAGATTGACTAAAACTACCAATGCCCATTCCATAGGAAAAAGTTTGAGGGCCGCATAGGCCTTGCAACCAGCTTTATAAGTGTTGAAACCTTATGTTCATGAATCTTATTTGTATTTGTTCAAGGAGAGATAGATGCATTTAGCCTACCACAAATAGCTAGGACTAACTCAACTTGTCTATTTTGTTACATTAATAGCATTTCTATGTAACTTTTCCATATAATTGAAACACTATTGATAAGTTTGCATATTTGGTTATTAAGCATGAAACTTATATGATTATGAAGGCCAATCACAATCACTAACAAAATGTTTCCCGCCCCCTCTGTTTCATCGCACTATAGCTCGACTAGGAACAATATTACCTATTTGCATTGGCATTTCTAGAATGGACAACAAGCTCATCACTAACTTAAAAAATGCAGAAATCCATCCTGTACGAGTCTGATTAATTGTTTACTGTCATAAAGTTCGTTCGTGCTCAGTAAGCCTTATTGACTGGATTGTTGGGAGAGGGTCAATGGTCTTAATAATTTCAAATGTTAATTAAGTCTCCATGTAACATTTATTATGCACCTGATCTGTTTGAGAATGATTAAACCTTGAGATGCACTTTTTTTGGGCACAACAAATCTCCTTTTAGCACGATGTTCCTTTGTTGTTGATTATGTTAGAATTTCTTGTGTTGATACATCTTATGTCTCTTGTAGCACTGTTAAGATAGTGACAGTTTGAACATAAGTTGCCTGTGCTAGTTTCAGCATTCAAATCAGTAATACCAACCAATTATGCTTTGTGCAAACATACTTGATTACCATTTTTATAATTTCTCTTTTTCCGGCACCTAATTGTAGTAAAATCTTCTTGATTTGACCTTTCTCCCAGGCAAATTCATGATTGGCAATAAGCCATAACCTGCTATTCTGTCAGATACCACTATAGATCTAAGATCTATTTATGCTTGTATGAGATAGATGAAGATGGGGTAAGGAATCGCTACAGATCTCAATGAGAAAAGAATTTGAGGTCATACTCAAAGAATAATTTTGTGATTTAGCGACGTGTTTGTTTTGTATATGCAGAGCTAGTATTTGCTTGTATTATGTTTTCTGATTGTTTGAATTGGATCTCATTGGATGAATTCAAACTTGATTATTGTTATTGATAGTTAACTAATTATTCTTTGTTGTTGACTCCTAACCTAATTAAAGAAGTGCAATTACAGTTATGCCTTGTCGTGACATCATTGAATGTAATTAATAGTTCATGTGAATTTTTAACAGGTCCAGCATTGCTAGTGGATATTCCAAGGAATAAGAACATAACAGGTGTTCTTCTAAACTTCTTAGAATTGTCTTCCACACTTTCTTCTTTCTGCATTTTCAGCCACTCAGAGCATTTACTATTGTAGTTTCACCATCAGCCTGGTTAATTGAATCACTGTGATTATAAATGGGTAGAAAATTGTGCTCTTGTTGTATATTCGATTGGTAAATTATGTTTTCTCCACTCTGTTACAAGGTCAAGCTTGATAATTTAATCTCAACAATGCCACCACCATGATATTTTCCTTTGCTGAAATATCTGTAACTGCATCAGATTGCCAAACTATCTTTCTCATCATGAGTATGACAATGATGTTGGATGCTTCAATTAATTTCTTGAACATGCTTGCAATCTGAGTGAAAGCAAGGATGACTGTTGATTGCATCTGAGTTTTCATCTCAGAAACTTTAGCTTATAAAAAACTTGAGAACCAAAAACCAATCTATTGAATATCTATAATTCCATATACACCTTAAAATGTATTGTTGCCATCCAGTTTGTGGATATGTTATGCATTCATTCAGTTTATATGGACTCATATCCTGCATTAAATCCAAACAATTCTGATAATGGCTAAAGTCAGGATGCCCCCTTTATAGTTTATTACAGTTATTGGTTTGATACGTTAATGCTGCTCAAAAAGTGTATTCTTAAAGGACTGAAAAAAAGGAGATTGGATAGTCTACTTGAATTTCAGAAATAAATTAGCTGAAAGCAAGAGACTTGATACGTTTTATAGGTTCACTATAAGTATCATATGTAGTAGATATCACAAACATTTTTTGCTTGATGCAGCTGAAGTAATGAAATCTCTTCATATTCCAAAAGGAGTTCGTCGTGTGCTTTTCAGGACACTAAACACTGACCGGTATTTTTTCTGTCATTTAAAAGTTAATTATTTATGTCTATTGCTTTTTCACATTTATCAGGGAAATTTACAGTTATCTGTAAGACAATGTTGTTAAACAAGCTAATGCTATTAGCTAATAACTCAGACCGATTAGAACTAAGAACTTAAATGAAAGATATTTTAATTAAATGATTTAATTTTCAAGTATTTTAATGGTTAACGTAGAATATATGGATGGAGTGGGTTTGGAAGTTCAAGGCAGATATGTAGATGTCATATTGTCATTATTGATAGTACCATCTAGGCTGACAACCCACTTATCTCCATTTACATTTTGTCATTAGTGTTCTTTATTAGACGACCCCAATATACATATTCTGCTTTTGTAGCTTGATGCTCTACCCTCTATAGTATTAAAGATGGTTCTGTATTAGTCCCATCTCATATTAATATATCAGGGCCAGAAAATGTGTTTAATACATAATACACCACTAGAAAAATTATATTTTTCACAATAAATTTTATTGCATATATGAGTTAGTTTTTTGATGGTTGAAACAACAAAATCACATTTGAGGACATACTTGTCAGCTGGTTTTACAAGTGATACAATTTATTGGGAATAAATAATTCTGCAGGCGGCTTATGTGGAAAAAGGAGTTTGATTCAAGCTATGTTGGATTTATGAAAGATGGTGCCCAGTGGCTTGTCGACAACACTGACATCAAACTTGTTGGTTAGTTGCAAATCATTTTCCTTGTGCTATATAAAAAAAAAGTTGTAAACTGTCTTGATGCTTAACACTGATGCAACTCATTATGGCTCGTTCAACTGTTGGGTATCTGTCCCTCTCTTCTCTCTCTTTTGAATGAGATTTTTGGTACGTTTAAGTTCTATAGGTGGAGCCTCTCTCTACAATAGTCTTAAATGTTGTTTTTGAAAAAAATTCTCTCATACTATTTGGTGCTTCATGAGCTTTCAGAAATGCAATCCAAGGCCAATGAAAATATAGAAATAGATGTTTAGTTTTTTCACTTCTAAAATGTGACTTTTTGTAAATTTGCCTTACAACTTTTATCAAAGAAATAGCTGGTTTTACTTGAAGCTCACCTTATTTTGCCTGTTTGCCTGAAGCATCATAAAACTCTTTAGTTACAGTATCACCAAGTTAAATAACCTGCATAATTGAACTAAAATTTTAGCTCAGAAGAATTCTAATTATTCAAAAAACCAGAGAAAAAACAGTTAAAATTAGCATGACAATTGTTTTAGAGTAGCATGGCAATGTTATACTTCGGCTTGCTGCAGAACACCATTGGTATACTGCTACAATATTTAAACTTCTCACTAGTTTTTCATCCTGCCAGTCTCCTAACTGCCTTTAATTTTGAATAATATAGTACTTTCCATTTTTTAGATTGTATCACTGACTGGAAACTTGTTGGCACATGTTCTAGGTGTGGATTATCTGTCAGTTGCTGCTTGGGATGATTTGATCCCTTCCCATCTGGTTTTCTTAGAAAGTCGGGTAAGTGAATCTTTGTATCTCGACTCTATTTAGTTGTTCTCAAGCAAATAAACCAAAGATGCTTAGACATGTCTGCTCTCTAGATTAGATATTTTTTATGGAATTGTCTCCCTTCATAACCTTATCATGGTACCAGAGAGCAAATATGTTTGTTCTTGATCCCAGTAGGTGTGCCATTACTCTAGGCCTTATCAGATGAACATGTGGCTGTTATAGACCATATCAGGTTACGATACGAGTTAGTCCCTCATCGCCAACAACGGTCATCTACCTCATTTAACTAAGCACTTTGCGTCGGACTGGATTGCTTCCGACCGGCCTTAACATGCTTCATACATTGGAGTGATAACTACTTAACAAATTAACGTAAACTTCAGTGTTGATACGAACTTCTTTGTGCTCTTCATCTTCTCATCTATTTGGTTGATTCATTTTGCTCAGGAGATCATTCTGGTGGAAGCCTTGAAACTAGATGATGTCGAAGCCGGCATATACAATTTGCATTGCTTACCTCTTCGGCTACGAGGCGCCGAGGGATCGCCTATCAGATGCATTCTCATCAAGTAAACATCATTCCGATCGTCATTATCATATCAAAGATACCCAATAAACTAGCAAGAGGTCTGAGTGTTAGTAGAATGTTACTAGGCATGTGGCTATAATGAATCTTATATTCACCTCACTTTTGTAAAAAAATAAAATCCGCTACTTCAGCAGTCCCACGTGATCGCACCACGACCATATGTGAAATTTTATATTCACCTCAAGTTAGATAAGAGGTTGTTTTAGGCGATGTGTAGTGTAACCTTGATCATGCTCTTTGTTGCTATGTGTAACTTAGGTTCCATGCTTCCTCGACAGGACCAAACACAACTTTTTTTTTTCTATTTCAATTATTTATTTTTTTATTTTAAATATTTTTTCTTCTAATTTTAATTATTTTTTAAAAATAAATTAAACATTAATTCAGTCACGGGCTCTGAGTTAGCTGAAGGGATGGTAAGGCTGAGCGATAATGGTACGACGACGAGCCAGTGCTGTTCCCGGCCTGGGCACGGCTCGACCGGGCCCGGTCCCGGCTGACGCGGTACGACAATCTGACGGGGCCAGTAGCACGTGAGACGGGTAACGGCCGTGGCGTTGGTAACGGTCAAGCGCCAAGTGTACACGCCTTTCTGGGCGGAATCAGAAAGAATGGAGGCGCAGTGCCAGAACCCCAAACAAGCGGCGAGCGTTACGACTCTTTTCCCTTCCTCTTGCTCGGAAGAAGAACGGGCGGCTACCGTGCTTCTCCATCAACCCTAGATTTCTCTTCGTTCCCTCCCTCTATTTCTCTTTCTTCGGCGATTCGATTTCCTCTGCTTTGTTTTTCGATGATCGACTAACCATCACTCAGAAACTATTTCGAATGTCCTTGCTCGCCGGCATTGCTGTGTGAGGTCCGAGGCTTTCGCTTTCCGTGGTTTTCGTTTGGTTCTGGTGAAAGTCACTGATTTCAGTCGGAGAGAGAGAGAGAGAAAAAAAAACAAGTCTTAGTTTTCAGACAGACGCGTGCCGAGATCAGGGGAATATTGGGGAAGTTTCTTTATTTCTCTGGCTTTACGCGGTGTGGAGCCACAGCGGAGAAAGAGGTAACTGTTCGTTTAACAATGATTCATGCACTTGAAATGCAACGTTTGTGCCATATTTTTTGTTTCGTCAATATTTTTAGCCGTACGATCGATAGAACTTACTCTTGTGAATTGTGACCTTGACTTCTTGGTGGTCTTCCAAGTTTTGTTAACTTGATTTCAGTTACCTAATCCTTGAGTCAGTTTCAATGGTGTTACAATATCTTTTTTTTCTTTTTGGTGCTTCTATCCACAGCTGAATTCGTGGTATTCCATTTCCGTTGTCTATCACTTACTCATGCTATGACAGGCGAGATCTCTGTTTTTTAACAGGATCACCAGCTGGTTAGTTTTCATACCATCCAAGTTCTGAAACTTCTTAGACAAACTAGGTGGGGTGGGTCATTGATGCAGCTCCAATACTCACGGTGGCAGCCAAATGCAAGTAAAGGCCTTAGCCGTATTGTGGACTGAAATTAACTGAAGTACTTCTAAATTTCCAACTCAATGTGTGACATGAGCAACTTAAAGATTGTTTGCATAGTTAGTTATCAAATTTATTAGAAACAAAATGTTGTAATGCCAGTAAAGTTGGTTTGTTATTGGTTTCTATGGTAACCAAGATCCTATATCTTTGGAAATTACTGCTGAAAGGTTGCCATTTTGGACAGTGGTGCTCACATTCACTGTCTCTGTCATGGATGGTTGGAATTTTTTTGGAAGAAAATTAATTATTTTGTTGAAGACGATTGAACTTTGTAATGTCAGCTATTTTAGTTTATTGAACATGTTTCTTTTGGTAATAGTGGATGAGATCAAATTGCTTCATATTCGTACGATGCTAGAAGAAGCATATTCTCTTTGTCATCAGCAGTTACATATTTTCCTTGTTTGTTATGTTATTTATAGATTGAAATAACTTGTGGTAATTCTTGATCATCCATATGCTCATCAGTACTTCTATAACAATTTTCTACAGGTCAGTTTAAACATTTTTTTTAGATTCTATACTTAAACTGAGCTGAGTTTTTTTTTATCAGTTAACTTCGACCTTACCTCATTCATCCAAGGGTTGTCGCTGGCCTGCATCAGGAATCAATTAACTGGGAAGTGATTAGGAAGAAAAAGGTTGACCAAATATACCAGTACAACTCCATTATTTTTATTTTTTCTTATATTACATTACGTTGTTGTACATAAGTAAAGATTGTTCCTGGTTTTCAAAAAATGTAACAAGTGCAATTGTGTTTGCTTGTTAAGTTTTCCATATTACTTCATTAGCATAATTATATTTAGTCCACTGTCAGTGGCTAGGATCTTTTCATTGTATTTTGAAGAATCAAGTAATGAACTTAAGGTTATTATCTTTAGGAGTGGGCATGGATCTGATTGCTTCAGATTCTTACCCAAAGCATATTCGATCCAAATTATCTTGGATCATTCCAAGTCTGGTACCAGACTTAATTACTTGGAGAACTGGTCTGTGGCAAATCTGATTGGTAGGGCCAATCCCACTAATCATTTGTGAAAATATTTACCTGATAAGATGATTCTATATGGTAAATATCATGCTAAAGATTACCAATAGAAAATGAAAATAAAAAATGATCTATATAGAGTACGTGAAGTGGTAGGAGACCAAAGAAAAATATTAGTGATTTTATTAATTTAATATTACTAGTGATATTGCCTTGTATAGAGCTCAATAGACGGATAAGATTCAAATAATTGACACTAAGATTCAAATGTGTCTTGTTGATTATTAGTAATTATCGATATAGAATGTATAAATTGTCTCTTTTTTTCTGTTTGATTATAAGTTTAAAAAAATGCAGTATTGTTATTCCCCTTTATTTTTTTTCCAAAAAATATTCTGAGTTTGAGTCAGGTATTTCATTTTTCAAACTGTTTTTTTAATACCCACTCAATAGGGATTTATATCCATCCTCATCAATAGAGATACATAGAAGTTTGTGTTAGAAATTTCTCTATGATAATATACTGTATTTTGGTAATGATTGAGATTCTTCATTATTTTTCTGCAAGATGAACTCATAAATTCACATATATGGAATATCGACAGTAGTTTTCCATTAATTGATTTCATCTTCCAAGGAATAACATCTTTGTACACAATGCAACTTTCTTTGAAAATCATGAGTATGATATAAAATACCTTTAAAATAAGGTAGACTTTCTAGTTTGAATATCAATAACTTGTACTAATCCTACATATTGTTTATTTGGAACTAAAATCAAACTTTTTGGTGGAATATTTATATTATGTAGAATATCTTGAATTCTTGATTCACGCAATTAATAATCATAATAAACTCATCTGGCTAACGAATCCACCTCTTACAATCTACACAATCTGTGATTTTTGGCGGTGAAACAATTTTCTTAATTTGAATTTATTTGGCTTAGTTGTACCATATAATCCTTGAAAAGGTATTTTGATTGAGTTATTTCAACTCCTTATCCTCCTCTTGTATCCAACTTATAAAATTAAATCTCTCTATACATTTCTATGTTGAAAATTTCCAGCTCTACTACAGATCATTAGTTCCAATGGACTCGGACTAAGCATGGCTGTCATTCCATCCCCTTGATAGACAAAGAGGGTGACAGCCTATGGTTTTTGACGTCGTCAAACAATTGAACAATGAAATTAGAAGTTGAATGCCTGATCGAATTACTCAGGTTATGCAGGAATTTCACCTTAATGATTAAAATCTGAAAAATGATTGATGAAATTTAACAAATCTAGGTCCTAATTGTTATTTATCAAGAAAGCTAGCTCATAGTGATCATTTATCAATTTTTTTGGACAAATATTTTTCCATCACCTTAATTTTAGGGCAGATTGAAATGCTACAATGACATGCTATTTTAGCCTCTTCTTGCTCCTGAGTGAGTTATGAAACATACATACAAGACATGACGTGCCTCCCTATAATTTGATTGGTTACCTTTTCCATCTTGGTATACAAAATTGCCTAGTCGGTCTCTCATACCATACCAAAGATTAGAATGATTGGTGTTCACTAGCATACACTATTATGTCGGCTACTAGTCTCTGCTACCATAATGTTGACAATATATTTCCGCCATCATCAAACATTTCATTGGGCTACTCTTACTTGTGTCACTTGTTTCTAGGGACTCGATTGATTGTCACTACCTCTCCGATTGGCTCTTATCTTCCGCGCGGTCAATTGTAGGCTTCTATGACATCCTTTAATGTCATAGAAATAGTATTGATACCAAATTCTAGCACCACAAGTTGTATGCCACTCTACCTGCTTAAGTCTCTCATCTTTTTCAATGTTTTTTTTTGTCCTTGTCTAAGGAAGCATGTCAATTATTTCTTACATTAACATTGGATCACCCATCCACTAGCACATCACTCTCATCCACCTCACTACCGTAGATGATCTTACAACTCTACCAACTTATATTTGTTTTTGTCACTCTAAATCATGACATAATCTGCTAGTATCTATTACCTTGGATCTCAATATGTCAATCATATCGCTCATCGTTTCATATGTCGGAACACTTGCGAAGCAATTACATGCTTTTGCCTCTTAACTGACAGGAATATTCAGGTTTATAAACCGACTCCTTATGTAACCTGGAAATGGAAGTTAACAGTTGTTCTTCCTTTGCTCTTTTGACCGGCATAGGAGACTTGTCATGGGATGGGTATGGGGTTACACGTGCTCTGGTATGAAAGGTGGCACAATTGGCGGATGTTGTGTTCCTATGGTTCATTGCTGAATCAAAAAACTGTAGAGTCCCTTAATACTTCACTCTTCAAAATCTGACATGACGTGTTCACGGAGACAATAGTTGCTTTCTTCTATATCTTGCCTCTGTTATTTGTACATATGTAGTAGGGATAAACCCCTCCATTTTACTGTACACTTGGTGACGTACCAAGTAAGCATCTCGACCACTATATCTTTGAGAATATATGGTTATGTTTTGTGGATTTCATAGATTTTTATATCAATGTGATGTTAAAGAACTTTGCAGTAGGAATCTTTCATCTTGCTAAATCTTCATTCAACTTTTAAGATTTTCATAGATGAATTTAATGCCCGTCTTATCCATTCCTCTCCATTCAAAGATTATAGCATTTCAAATTAAATGAACGGTAAATGTTGACAATGAACTTCTATTTAAAGAGCGAGGTCATGCATCCATGTACTGTGATCTCTAGGAGAATCAAACAGGTCTATTTAGATTATTGTAAGTTGAGAACATTTTTAATATCTTCATTTAAGAATGTCTTCTGATATTCCTTTCATATCCATGATTATAAATGGAAAATTGATACATTCCATGATCTCTTTTCTCTTAGAATATTTCAAAAAGTATGCTCAAGCTGTTAAACATATCGATTTATATTCTCATCCTCAAATCCAACAGTGTCTTTCTTTCTTTCTTTAGAGTGCTTGTCTGGATTATCATGACTTGCAGTAAACATGTTGCCTCCTAGTTTCACTCTCAAATCCGACAATCATAGTTTTGTTCTATTCGTCTAAATTATCACTAGCGCTTGTGCAGTTGAGTTAGTTAGAATTGAGGTGTATTCATAATTAAAATTTCAGAGTAAGATTAGCATGATTCATCTTCTCATGTTTTAATTTCAACCAGTCACTGTCTTCCTTGTGAATGTATTAGTTGTTAAACCTGTTATCCTTACCCTCTTACAAGATATGACATTTTATTTATTGTATTACATAGCAAACAAGAACACATATTGTTTCTTTCCAATAATACTTGGATACTAAAGATTGCGTTGGGCATTAATAACATAGGTTCAAATGCCAAGATTGTTTGTAGTTTCTATTCTCTTTATTTTGTCAAATTTACAGCTTAAAGAGTTCCATTCTTTCCTACAATTTCACATTGACGATTATTTTCTCACCTAGCTAACTTAATCTCAATGGTTTGCTAGAAGGAGATGTCTTACAATCAATTTCAAAACAATGGATTTATGATGCCCAGCAGAGAGAACTTATGCCCAGATGCTGCCACACACCCATTAGGCACATCCAAACAAAATCCAAACTTCCGCATTAGGTGGACTCCTAGTCTTCATTGGATATTTGTCGTGGCTGTCGAGAGGCTTGGAGGAGCTACTGGTTTGTGTTCTTTTCTTGAAATTTATAATAAATTACAAGTTTTACAGGGCTGTTATATCGTGCATCACAAGTATAACACTAAAAATCCTTTAATTTGTGAGTCCTATTGAAGTGATTTCAAATGGCAATAATGTATTGTTGTACTCGCATATAAAACATAAACATTTCTTGAATTCATTTTTTTTTCTTTTGCGCTAGTAAGTCACTAGTAAGTAGTAGTCTAGTGTTACATTTACTGTTTTATACTGGAGTCACTTGATGAGTGCTATTTATAGTTTGCATCTCGTTGATATCCAATAACACTTGGCCTGGCATCAACCACATTCAGGTTTCTCGATGCAGAAAATTTGTAATTTGTGTGCTATGCACATCTTTGGAATGTTTGTTTAGAGCAAATTGATAAAATTGCAGAGGCCAAGCCTACAGCCATCGTTCAAGCAATGGAAACAATGGGAGTTTTTGGTCTCACCCTTCAACAAGTGAAGAGCCATCTTCAGGTACTTGCATATGTTTATGTTACCTAACACAAGTAAATTACTCGAATGGTAAACTTCATGGAATTTTGTTCAGTAAGTACTAATTTTTCTCTAATATTATACTCTCAGAAATACAGGAACCAAAGCAAAGATGAGGAGAGGGAACAACACAAAAATGGTACAATTACCTTGGACTTTCTATTTTCTACAAGTTTCGAATGACTATCACTACTATCTTAATCTCATAACTGCTCTTGAACACCGCTGATGGTGACACTGAAGGAAGTGAAAGTGATGAAACCTTGTCAACCTTTTTGGTGCCATCTCCAAACATCAGGTAAGATGAGCCTTGTGCCAGATAAGCATGAAATATCTTACAGTTCTTCTTCATGCACTTACCAATTAGCATATTTAGAGGTGAAAAGAACTTCTAAGGATGAAGAGATGTACCGATATTTGCAGGGAACATGAAGTTCACGCCTGCAAAACAAGTCTGACAGAAGTAGGCAGACAAATCCTGGAAGAAATAGAGGTAAAAGGTTTCATTGCATGGCCTTGAAACAACAGAGAGGAGATATATATATAATATATATGTGTGCATACAGAGTACTAATCTTGCTCTTATAAGATTTCTCGAGGTATATTTATCAGTAAATTAGCTAGGGATCTACTATTCACATCTTAGTCTCAACACATTGGATACCTTTCTCGGATCTTCATTTAAGAAAAGACAATGACCGTAGGACTTTGCAATCTATTCTTTACTGCTTTTCACATCCATAACCACAATATTTACGTTCTTCCTCTGGAAGCAGGTTGAGGATTTCATGCTGCAGCTTAACGGAACCCCACAAGACACATATATGGAATCTTTAGCTGAGGATCCGTATGATAAGGCGATTAGAGAGTTTCTGAATGCTTAAGTATTCAAGTTACTCCTGAGTGATCTGTCCAGTTTACCTTGTCTCCTTATTAATGGGTGTGTATGACTTAAAACTAATCTTATCTTGAGAGTTCTATATATACATAAATGGAAGACTGCTTAGGTATTCCTGCTGCTAATCAGTAGCCGTAATGTTCGATTCAAGTGTTCAGTGAATCCCTTGCAATCAATTGAATATTAGCTGCAATGTGTGAGTTGATTATATGATATGGATTGATAATCTGTTCATGCTATCAATTGCAGAATAAACTATTTTCCATAAAGAAATCACTACTTTGGACCATTTCCCCCTTGATATCTATTGAAAGTCAGCAGCCCTTTGGTTATCATCTGACGATAACAAATTTTCCTGTTTAGGTGCACCCCAGAAAACCAACAGCTACAGCATCTCTATATTAACATCATGTCCTATGATCAAACCTGCAACACATTTCATCAACAATAAATAGAGAGAATCTAACATGTCGACTGAATTATTTCAGTTGTCCAACAAACATCTTGGTTCTCAGTTTTAAGATACAATGATGCCAGTGTGTTACTTCTTCAATTCGTCATCATCATCATCAAAGTCTTTATCATCTGAGGATTCTTCCTTTCTAGTTTCTTCCTCTCCTCCATGACCAGCTTGACTCTTCTTCTCCCTCTTCCTTTGTTTCTTCTTTTGGCGTTTCAAACGTTTCTTCGTCGTCCTTTCCTCAGCAGCTTTCAGCCTTTCTTCCCTCCTCATATTGAACTCTGCTATCTCTTTTCTTTTCTGGTAATCGACGTCCATCCTTGCAAGTCGATCTTGCTCTTTCCTCCTCATTTGCCTGTACTGTTAACCATAAACCATTTTCAGAGGGGGCAAACACCAGGAATTATATACCAAACTAAAGTGAGGATGTTTAGACAGGCAAAAAATTCTTAAACATAGACCATTTTCAGAATATGATGATGCCTTAAACACAGTCGAACATCTCAATATCATCCTGTTCTACTTGCAGACAGACAAAAGAGATCTAAATAATACTAATTATTTCATAGGAGCACGGTATAATTGGCACTCACACAGCTTGATGACAATGACAGAATTCTGATAGAGCATTGAGGTAGACAAGTAACATAAGTTGGTAGTCTCTGTGTTTGATGATTATAGAGGCATGGTTGCTGTCGATAGCATACGAACAATTGCTATATGTAAAACTGAAAATAACAAAATGTTTCGCCTAGTTGCTCTGTCAAGTTGGACAAAAGCTTCAAGATTATATTGGCAAGCCAAGTAAAACAAGGTCATAGTTTGCTCGGGTGTTGTGAATATACACATTGAATTGCAGAGCATCAAATTTAGTTAGAATTAGTTGGAACATTTGCTGCAATGTACTAATTTGGATGAAATTTCACCTCACCAGAAGTGTCCTCTATAAAACATAATGGTTTAACCGATCCACAAGGTCATATGCATCGTTAACGATCTCAAATTCAACCAGTGGCCTGCAATGCATAAATCTAACTTAATAGCGGTTCACTTATCAACTCATGTCATAATCTTGCTCATTTAAAACTTGGCATCCGCAGCAAGATCCAAATTCAACTCATAACTCAGAACCATTCTTTCTCAGCAGCAATAATATTTGCACCATCAAACAGGCAACCATTTCCAAACATCAAATCATGATTAGGATTAGGATTAGGATTAGGTTTGGTTTAATACATTACTAAACATTCATATGAACGATAACACAGGCTAAATAACCTTGTCAAATTCAACCAATGACTCAAAATCCTCCAGTCCAAGTTGATAATAATTTCTTCATCTAAGCTAATAAACACCCTTGCTTAAGCAGCAATTCTCAATTTTATGATGTAGAAAAAAAAATCTGAGATTGGAATTCTAATTCTTAGCATTATTTGCTAACATGCAATTCGAATGCTTTCCAGCATGAAGAGTAGTTCCGACCAAATTGAGTAACAAAAAAAGAAAAAAAGGAAGGAGAGAGAATGGAGATAGATACCTGATGGAAATCGCCGGAGCCAGAACCAGCAGAACTCCCCGAGGTGTTGCTAACACGAACCGGAACGTTCTCCATGATCCGTCTAAGCTTGACCTCAAGGTCCTCTTCGTCCTCCCTCAGAACAGGCCCGCTCTTGGCGTACTCCACAATCGCACCATCCCGTCCTCCCGGCGCTGCTTCCGCGGCTGCGCCAGTCTTGGAAGAGACAGCAACCAACTGGAGATCGCCGAAATTCCTGCCGCCTCCGTCCCCTGACGCCCCGGACATCGCGGTGAACGGAGAAGAAGAATCCTCCACTCTAGTAAAGCGAAAACACCGCTTAATTAGCTTCCGGAAAGAATGATTGGAAACAACTCAGCGAGAGCCTAGAAGTAACAGCCTAAAATGCAGTCGGCGAGCGTCGCCGGAAACAAGGAGATAGGGTCGTCGATCGGACGACACCGGCCAGAATGGGACTAGGGTTTTGCGGAAATAGAACGGGCTTAGATGCGCTGAGCAAAGCGGCCCGGACCAGTCCTTATCGGGCAGAGCGGGCCGGCGTCGTTCGTTCGGTCTAGGAATAAGGAGGAAATGCACTAAAAAACCTACTTTAATTAGTCCGGATGATAATGAATTAGATTTGAATCGAAATTTATATTATATTTTTATTTTCATCTTCATTTATTATATTTATTATCATACTCAAATATTCAATTTTCATTCATATCTTTATATTCATCAAGAATTTACCTAGAGGATTGAATATTCATCTTCATCTTTAAATTCATCCGAGGATCTATTAATAATTTTTTTATTTTATCAAACTATTAACAAAAATATATTAAAATTAATATGTTAAAAAATATAATTCAATAAAAATAGATTAAAAACTGAGAAGAAATATTTTTTGATTTATTTTTTATTTTTATCATGATAAAATAAAAGAAAAAATATTAATAGATTTAAATATATATTATTTAATTAAATATTTGAAATCGAATATGAATAATTTTACTAGATCCACTTTTATACCCATATGTAAAAATTTACATATTTGATTATTAAATTATTTAATCAGATTTTTTTAAAATTCTTTATATCTTCCTCTATTTTAATTGAGTATTAAATTCTCGATGAAAGATCAAATCTTGATAAAACAGAGGCAAATGTCTTCTTTTGTTGTGATCAATGTGTAATTTTTTAATTTACCTCTTTACAGATGATCGTGAAATCGATCGTGTTGGACTGCTGGATGATAGATTTCATCTTTTATTGAAGATTATTAAATTTTCCATCAAATTTGAAGAAAATTACAATCCCTACTACAAATAGCTCAGTCTCTTGTTGCGCTCGTTAATTTATTCCCCTAATAATTTTATAATCTGAATTCATCTTGAAAAATAATTCAAAATGCTATTTATATCATTATATCATTAAAATCATATCAAATTGACCCATAACACTCATGATGGAGATGGGACCCACAAAATTGCGACATAACAGCATTTGAATTTATCCACATGCAAGTTAAGTACATTGAAACGAGTCAAGTGCATTGAAACGAGTCGAGCAGCGAAAGACGACGGAGCGTGAATAAGTGAATAATGAAACCAATATTGTGCAGAATGGTTGGCGGAAGATGGCACGAGTTGAAGTTATGGCCATAAAACGGGAATTGGAGGAGATCCCCAGATCCGAGTCGGCAATTAGATACACCTCCCCTGGACACATTAAGTACGCGCAGGTACGCAGCTTCACGACGTCACTTGGCTCGTGAGAAATCAACGGCATCCATTCAACTCGCTTTCCCACGTGACGCCGGGGCCCACATCTCTGAAACCCCCAAGCGGCGTGAGAAACACATCGCAAGCCAGAGCGGCCACGTGGGCCCCTGCCATGGGCTGGCACTACCGGTTCCTCGCCTAATCCATATCCTCTCCGGCCACGTCACCAAACTGCCTGCGGGTGCGTG
>JBBMKF010000007.1:5306550-5321612 GCA_037834155.1 Curcuma caesia | reverse complement strand
ACATCTCATTCTATTATTTAATTATATATAATTACTCAATTATTCATCTAATACCATTCAATATTATTATCTCAAATCTATTTTTTTTAATTAATCGAATAGATTATAATAATTATGAAATTATAATTACTATAACGTGAATAAAAATGATAAATTATAACAACTATAAAATCATAATTACTAGTAATTATAATTTGATAGCTACTTCAACATTTTAAACGATTGAAAATTTAAATGAGAAATAATAATATTGAATCGTGCTCGAGAACACTTGTGTAATTATACATAACTAAATGGTAAATGGTAGAAAGGTACATTAATTTGATAAAAAAAATTAAAATAAAACGTTTCTATAATGATTTGAAGAAAAAAAAAACCCTTTGACAATTGACCTAGTTCATTCATGTTTCTCTTACTCTGCTCCAATGGCGTGGCAAGCCACTTCTTCCTCTCCAGAGTTCGAGTTCTGGATGGCATAAAGTAACCCCCTTCGCCCGTCCTCTTACCGTCGATGGCATCCTCTCCCACTCCAGTGGCTCCCACTAATCAATTCCAACAGCTTCTGCCTTATCTCCTACCTCTTCACCCTCACCTGCCGCCACCGCCACCTACCTCCACCACAAAAGGAACGACGGCCACTTGCTCCTCAAGAAGACCGGCGAGGTGAGGGATTCTATATCCATCCGTCCACATCTTCATTTATTATATTTATTCCATCAGATATTCACTTTCCTCCTAATTTTCAAAGCCGTCGAAAATTAGATTATTACCATTTACAATTTTATTTTTTAAATTTGAATTATTTCAATGAAATTAATATTTATTAAATTCTTTAAAAAATTTAAAAAAAAATTAACATCTAAACGGGATAGAAGAAACAATAAAGAAGTGGGTAGTTGATGAAATGCAAGAAAAAATTCTATAAAATTCAAATTGAAACATTGTTAGTAAATTTTGAATTTTATTTAAGATTTTTTTAAAAAAAATCTGTATATAAAAATGACTATTTATACCCTACTGGAATACATAATTATATATATAAAGCATTGATACTTTGCATCCGCCTCTGCACCCTACATGCGAACCAGAGTTAGGTGACAGACATGGCAAGTGGGAGCCTCTCATCCCTTTTATATATATATATATATATAATTTAATCAAATATTTAAGTCAGGATAAGATTTGATTAGACTCAACTCTATATCCCAATTCGAAAATCGTGAAACCCAATTATTTAATTGAATTAAAAAAATCTTTCGTACCTCTTCCATTTAAATTCGGATATCAAATCGCCTATAGAATTCTAGTATGATGCACATCCTCACGCCCAATGAATTCCTCTGCTCTTCATCCAAAAACATCCCTTGCATAAACGATGAGTTTCCTCCTTCCTGTTGGGAAGAAGAGAAAGACCCGAGCTTTCTCTCTCACTGCTTTATCTCAATTAGGTCATCGTGCAGATTTGCACGGTTTAACTTATTGCCCAGCCAACACACGACGCCGAGCGAGGTATAGGAAGCAGCCGTGCCGTAGGAGAGACAAACTGGAGGGGGGGTGAAAATGGCTGATAGGTTAATCCGATTTATTCTCCAATGTGTTGGATTAATTGGTGGTTCACGTGTTTTTATTTGCTTGGGATCTCCTCTCTTTTTGTTACCAAAGTTTGAGAGGAGAATACAAGGTGTGCTAATATGCTATATACCATGCAATCTTCTAACTTTCAAGATTCAATGTTCAACTTGACAATATGAGCACTTCAAATTTTATATCTAGATTGAAGTCTTGTATTTTTAAGGAGAGAAGATGGTGAGAAGGTCAAGAAGAAATTGGTTGTTTGAGTTTCAATGAGGACACAAAGTAGTAATGACAATAGGATGCCAATGAATCAGAAGAGAGATTAATCTACCGACCTTAAAAGCTTTCTATATAAAAATAACCAATATTAGATGATACATCAACCTCCATGAAGGATCCAGGACAATGAATGTGAGCCAAGAAAAAACAAAAAGACCACAACTACAACTCCCAAGTTGAGCCAGCAAAGTCGACCCCAAAAAGAGAACAAAAAATGAAAATGAAAATGACCTATCATTCACCAAATTCCTGCTGTTTTAGCACCCCTCAATAACTACGAAAGAAAAAGCCCACACCACACCACCTCTTAACTTACTGCAACTGACAGGTTAGAAGTCGAAAATAAGTGGATTAGTATAAACATATTAGCAGAACGCTAGTACCTTTGGCCCTAGTATTCCAATCAATCTAAGCACAGAAATCCCAGAACCATCACCAACTAATTTCTGCAATCAACATGTTAGAGGCTCAAAAGTGAAGAAGAATGTAAGCAAATTTAAGGTTAGATACCAATCAAACAACTTGATAAACAAATAAAAGAAAATTGGAGAAAGAAATGAATAGGTGCAAAATAGCTTGACAAAAGCATACGACGTTCGCTTAGAAGCCACTGATTTTAGTTTGAAAATATCAAGAGAATGGAATAAAAGAACCATGCGAGTAAAAAATTATTCTTAAAAAAACTATAATCTGATTTACCACCTTTAGCCTGGCCTCTGCACGTGCACAAGTTAAGCAGGATAGCAAGTGTTAACAAACTATATATAATAAAGCAACGCTATGAAATTTAGATTTGGAGACTCCATTCAGATGAATTGAAGAGGCTGGACCAGCAAAACTGTCAACAGATGATTATTACCATTTAACGAATTCATATTATCAATGCTCGCCGGACCATTTACCTGATGCACCACTTACAAACAACTCAAATAACAGATCTTCTGCTGTGTCACAGAAACTTTAAACCATATTAGACACCATAGAAAATAAACAGATAAGACAACTAGAGGTAACCAATACCCATGAAGTGGTATGGCAAACAGCTCAGCCTCACAGGAGGATGCTAAGAATGCATGTCGACTCTGCATGACAGAAGCAGCTAAAAAGTAGTAGTTTTTTGTTGAAAGTATAAGAAAAATCTCACATTAATATATGTAATTAGCTTCATAAGGGTAACTATTAAATACTGAAGACAAGCCAAATGATTAGTCCCAATTGCAAATTTAAACATCACGAGAGTATTTAGAAAGAGATCCTTGAGGCAGTAATATAAGAACAAATGTAGATGAACTAGAAAAAGTTTATGGCCGCCTGCTGTCTAAGAGTAGAGAACCATTTTTCCTGCTGAATAATAGCACTGTTAGGCATAAAAGAAACCAGTTACAAATTGACGATAAATCCAAACTTAGTGACAACTTCTAGCCCCGGCAGTCTCTGCAATAATCAGAACATACAGCAAGATAAGATATGAGTTCCAAACTTCCACTAGTTGTAGTTATAGCAATAGGAAAGAAATCAGGAATTTAGCTCCAAGATACCACATGCCTGACAAAAACCACATTGAACGTCAATCCAAAAACGTTAAATTAGAGCAGTAATATAGCAGAAAATATAACTGATTAAATCACTCCTCATAAGTTGTTGCTTAATTGAACAGATGCATAGAGAGTGATATGGAATAAGAAGTTGTTGTCTCATTCCGAATGAGCACGTAGCCAGGATAATCCATGCCTCAACTGCCTTAATGAGACAAATGAGTAATGAGAACAAAAAAGGCATTAGAGGTAAACACAAAATCAACATGGATTTTTCTTGAATTATCAACAACCATGCATAGCTAAAATTGTAAATGAACCTAATAAAGGCATGCATATGAATCCTACAGGTGCATGAGAAATCCAGATCATTTAAATAATGGCACCTAGTATAACAGACAAACTTATGTGTCCATTGAGCATGTAAGAATATGGCACAATAAAGCAGATACTATGTATTTATAAACGAATCAATATCAAACTTAAGAAACAATCTGTATCCATAGACATGTTATGTGTAGAAGATATCAATATCAACCATAAGAAAAAATCTGCATTCATAACCATGTATGTAAAACCATCCTGAATGTAGCATGCAATAGATGATCCTTAAAATTGAGCAGTTTATTGCATACATTCTATCCTTCTTTATCATTATAATTTTTCAAAATATTGTTTGATATTACCTGCATATGCCCCACATCCTGCATGTGCATTATGCAATAGGTTGGTGGCATGCCGACTACATAATGTATAAGCTTTTTGAAAGCATGATGCCGCATGCCAAATACATAATAAGGCTTGTGTCGAATAATTTCCAATCTAAGGGATCAAACAGTTTCAATTTATAAACCATCTTAACTTCCCTCTTAACTGCTTCATGTGGTTATACACGTGATAAATTTGATTAACAAGTGTGTATATGAATAACTAATTTCTTCTTTGTTTCAACAAATGAACATTGAAGAAACTAAAACAAATTTTACAATGATCAGTTATACTATTGCCATATATTATTCAAATGACAGAGCATGGATAAATGGACCAAATTCACCTCAAGAGGCTCAGTTTTCATAGAAATCAGGCTTCATAACAAGTGAAAACACATTTGGACTAGCTTCGAATGCATAACTTTCTGATTTTTTTTAAAAAAATCTAGATTTATTTAACCAACATGAACTATTTTAGAACCACATATCGCCTGGAGTATTAGTTCAATATGTAGCTTCCAATCTTAACATTAAGTTAAGATAGGAGGACTGTGCCCAACTCCTGCTAATCTCAATAACTGAAACATATATAATCAGCTTACAAGTAAAATCAATTTAGATATTAGGCAGGGACAAGGACTAGTCTGATCCAATCTATTGGTCACACATGGAGTATTGGAAATATGATGCCCACAAGTAAATATGGAGTCAGGCAACAAGAAATATAGCAGATGTGAAAAAACACAAAATAAAAACTACATATGTTTTCTTTATATGGCATTTTGATTACTTCAATTTAATATTATATCTTCATAGATCCTTTTCTAAAGCATATAAAAGAATATTTCCAAATAGTAACTTTCTAGATCTGCACATTTTGAATAATTTTTTATATCATTTCCATTCAAATTAACAATTCAAGTTATTCTACACTACTGGCTTACTTATATGTGCTTATACTACGATTCCCAATCACGTGGTCATTAGCAAAACTGAAATCATAACACATTACATTACTAATCTGCATCAAGTTATATCATGTAAAAGCTATGATTTCTCAAGGATTCGATATGTAAATAATAAATACCGATCTAGTTGAAGATTTGAGAAATAAAGGTGTTCCAATTTATTAAGAATGCTCAAGTCATGTACTAGCATCAAAATCTAATAAAATTTCTTTGATGTATGTTATGTAGTGCAGATCATGATGTGTATGAGAGAGAGGATACCCGCATTTCATAAACAAAATAAAAAAGGCAAGTTAAAGTACCTTGATAAACAGCAGCATCACTTCAACTCTGACATTAATTTCTCATATTCTGCATCTGAAGCATGAGTAGTTGATTGTTCAGCAGAAGATACAGGCTGTGGTGGCATTGCGCTATTGGCCCATGGCACATTCCCAATGCTCTGCGTGGGATCAAAACTGTGAGGTGGCACAGGTGGCGGAACGGGAACATAATAAGGTGCATAGCCATAAGTTGCTGGAGCAAATGAAGGCGGAGGAACAGGTGGATTAACTCCTGGTACAGAACCACTACCATACATATCAGTTGGGACAGGGGGAGCAACAGTATTAGTAGAACTCTGAGGTTGAACTCCAGGAGGAAGGTTCTGCATCGCTTCACTAGAAGGCACATTTTGACCTGGGACACCAGGAGGGGCTGTTTGTTGCTGAGGGGGATACTGCATTGTATAGGGAGGCACTGACTGTCCTTGAACAGGGGTGTACATGCTCGAACCGGGGGGAGGTGGAACATAGGGTGCATATGGAGGAGGAACAGGCGGTCCCCAGGGAACTGGAGCATAACTACCAGGCGGAGGTGGTGGGTTTGTGAGAGGTGCGCCAGGCATGTACTGCTGAGAAGGGTATGCACCAACTGATGCTGGAGGAGCTGGAGGAGCCGGAGGAAGTACTGTCGGCTGTGGTGGCTTGCCAGCCACACGAACAGCTATAGTTCTTCCTTCCAGATGATAACCATTCATACTAGATATTGCCTGATTAGCCATAGATACATCAGAGTACTTCACGAAACCATAACCTTTACTAAGTCCAGTGATTCGATCCTTGATAACCTTTGCCATTACAATATCACCATAGGGGGAGAATAACCTAATCAAGCTATCATCATCAAAGGCAGGAGGCAAATACCCAATATAAAGATTTGTTTCATCATATTCTTTCTTAATCAGACTTTGTGCACCACCAAGATTAGTTCCTGGAGCACTTGAACCCAGAAGTGGCAATGCAGAACTCTGCTTCGTGTTAGACTCTGGAGCAGCACCACCAAGCTCAGCTAAAAAGTTTTGGTACTCATCGTCCATTTTCTTAACTGTTCCTTTCATGGGGCAGTCAATCGTGGGATGCCCACCATCACCACAAATTTTACAAAGAACATCGCTCTTAAATGTTGAAGAGCGTGCAGGACAAGCATATTGCCTGTGTCCTGGCTCACCACACAACCTACAGAATTCCTCATCCCTGATAGTTCCATTCAAGGCTGCAAGTTCTCTCAGCTGTTGTCTTTTGTGTTCGTTCAGCACCTCGTCAACTGGATGCAGAAGTTTCTCGATCATGGCAGCAGCAGCCTCTAATGAATCCTGTGTCTCCGCTTCCACCAGGACATGTAAATCTTCATTCTCAGCTGGATCTGGCTTGTAGTCCCTCTTCTGAAGCAATTTACCTTCTTTGATAGACCCTTTTCCCCTGATGACGATCTTTGCCCCTGTCTCCTTCTCCATCCTTTTTTGTGTATTTCCTCGCGGACCAATGATGAGACCAATGAAGTTATAGCCTGGATACTCCTTCATAGGAATATAGAGCTTCTTTTGGAGCTTTGGTGGACGATAATCAGCAGGAGGACGGAACGCCGGGTTCCGCTGAATCAGTTGGGAAATAATCTCCTGCCGTTCCTTATTCAGCCTCTCCCGCGCCCGATACTCCCGAGTATTGATTCGAATGCCCATGTTATCGTAGATTGGCTCAGGGGAAGGGGACCGGGCACCCTCAGGACGATCATCTAGAGGCAAGGTGGACTGCAAGCGACGACTGATCTCAAGAAGCCTGAAATTGAGGGCCTGTACCTCAGGATCAAGATCCGCAGTGAACTCCTTCATGAAGTCTGGGAGCTGAACGACGGGCTTCGGCTCTTCCTCCGCCCACCGGGACTTCCTCTTCCTACCACTACCATCGCCAGTTGCATCGCCACCGTTCTGATCGGCCTCGGACGGAGTGGGTTCCCACCGGCTGCGCCGGCGACGGCGGCGACTGCTCGCTTCCTCCTCGCCGCCTGAGCCGTCCTTGTCGGTGCCGCTGTGAGTGACCGCGTTGCCGGAGATCACCTGCCGTTCATCGAGCTTCGCCAAGAGTGCATCCTGCTTGGCTGGGGTGATGAAAGGGGCCGCGTGGTCCTGGTAGGGATCGAATGGGGCTTCGGAAGGGGGAGGCGGGGGGAAGCCCTGATCTAGGATTTCGTGCGCCGGCGGAGGAGGGGGAGGAGGCGTAGAGGGGGGCGGCGGAATTAGGGTTTGGAAGGAGATTTCGGCGTGGGCTTCGTCCATGAGTGATACAGAAACGCCGACAAACTTGACGAACTAGAAAGAGACGAACTCAAATCGCCGAGCTGCCTATTTATAGGATTCGTTTGGACTGGGCCGTCAAAGTCACGGCCCATTGAGAAAGATTGCTTTAAAGAAATAGTTCGTAGGCCTATCCGTGCGAAGACAAAGCCTTTTCAAATGCCTTACTGGGCCCACATGGGCCCCGCTCAATATGGGCCCAATTAAGGTTGGAAGCCTCAACCCGCGCTCTAAGCGAAAACTCAATCTTGCAAAAAGGTCATACACGGACTCTGGACGTCTCACATAGTCGGTCCTTATAACCATCTATAGATAAGTAAATCAGGTACACAGTAGACCCATATATGAGAGGGCTTACTTTCAAAATGGCGAGATCCTTGGAAATCAACCCTTATCCAATTCTATAAATTTTTCTTATGTGAACCAATTACATTAAACCCTAGGGCTCTCTAGGCAAGAACTCAAAAAATATGGATCTGTTGCCTCAGCAACCCTCCTAAACTTAGCTCTACAGATATGAAAGGAGATAAATTCAGGTAGCAAAGATGCGTGGTCGGGTGAATGACAAATCATGAGTTCCCCTCAAGATTTGACTTCTAGCTGTTACACTAAAAATACAAGGCGTCCACCACAAGACTAAGAAAATAGTGACAAAAAATGAGAAGGTGAGGTGAAGATAGGAGCAACCGTCATAACTAACTTAACGAGTTAAAAAGATTAATTTTCTAACAACCAACTTTAAACGTGTTTAGAAATAGACTTTGGATTTCCACAAGAAATAATCAAGGGAGTTCACATCTAAAGACGGGTGGCAAGATGAAATATTGAATTAATTGTTCCAATAATTGAAATGACCTCATATGAAAATGCAAGGCTCCACCAAATTATTGTTGTTCGATCTGCGAAATAAATTATTGCTATTACTATTATTTTCGAATGAATTCCTATGAAGAGAAAAATTGAAAGGAAATTTTCAAATGAACAATTAATGTGTCATAAATGTTTGTTCAAGCATACATTTCTTTCAATGTTGATCAGTCTCCTCTTCTATTTTCTCCAATGATTTTAATTTTGAAACATACATGGTGTTTGTTGAGGTGTAATTGTTAAGAACACATGGAACCTTGTCACCTTCTAATAGATTATTTAGCATGTGCTAAGTAAACAATGTAAGGTGGACTTTGAATGCTTAACTTTTTGATAAATTATTAAGCATGTGAAATACAATATTTTGATTTGTATCTTCGAGTTAAACATGGTCCTTAATACTTGGATTACATTAAAAATAAACTTTGAGATTAGATAACCTCGTTGATCATATGCCAAAAAAGACACTAAGAAGAAGAAGAACATAACCACAATTCTATTCCCTTTGGTGATGATAGTTTATTCAATGTAGATATGGAAGAAAACATAGAACCAACTTGTTAATTAAGATAGTCAAGTTTAAATTTCATGTTATTGTAATTAAATAGAGAATTAGTTATAATAGAATTTAAACAATGATAGATTTTAGGGTTACTATTTTGAGCATATAAGTCTTTGAATAGAAGACTAATGAGTTTGTAGCAAAATAGAAATTTATTTTAATTTTATTATTTATATTTTCATGTGTTTAGGTAAGTTAATGACCAACTCAAGACAAAACACACTAATATAAATTAAAAGCTCCATTAGCTCATGAGGTAGATTAAGATAATAGCCTCCTTAATCACCATTGGACTAATTTGCTAATTAATTATTTGTTTAATAGATTTCCATCTACATGACCATCCATTGAATTGATTCCTTGTTGGATGAGAACTTGTGGTTGCTCTTCTTTGAGCATGCTAATTAGGTGGGCTTTACTCGACTTGCGTCACCGCTTAACCTTAACTTGAGAACATCTACGAATTTAATTAGCACCCAACGATCAAGGGAAACACATAGTTTATATGAAAAATTTGAGGTAGGTTTCATTGATGAGGTTTGGTTGAGGAAAATCCTAAACTATAAACCCTCAGTGTCATTCCTCATCTTCCATGACTCCTTAAAAACTATTTTAGGTATGCCATTGGACCGAGATTGATGCGAACAACATTATTGTTTATACATATAGCTTAGCTAGTCAAGTAATTATTCTCTTGGAGGTAACCATATCGTATTAAATAAAAGGACAATTACAATCAAATTATTTAAATTTAAATTAAATAATGGAAGTTGGCATCCCACAAGTTCCATTCTTTGGCTATGAATTATTTAGCTAATATTGCTTCAACAAATTTTATTATTAATATTGAAATAATTTAATCAAAATTATTTTGAATAGTTTTGATAAAATTTAGTTTATATTATAGTAATTTTCATTAAATTTATTGAAATAAGAGTATTTTAATATAAATAAATAAAAAATAATGTTCTAGTCAAATATTGTGACACATTATTTGTTTTTTTTTTTGCATATGTAAAACGTGAAAGTTAACAATTTATTTCTATTTCTTAAAAAAGAAAAAAAAATCTAAAATAAAATATATTTGGCAATAACTTTTCCACGTGCGAAAAATTACAACCTTTGTATTTAAGACCCTCTTGAATAGGGTATTCGAATGCGTCTAAATTTAGTTTTAACTTTCAATCACACGATTAAACTTGTTTAAGTTAACTAATTATCATGTGCACGAGAATTACTCATGGTTAATCTTCAACTTCCAAGGAGTTTATTGATCGTTAAGCTCATAACCGCCCTCTAATTTTGTAACTTCCATGTTATTTAAACACAACTCAACTAATTTAACTAATTATAACCTCATTAACCATCTAATTATACTCTAAATCCTGGAGATCCACATGAAATTTTCTTTACGGGAAAATATCACGTTAAAGCACTCGTTATTATTCTTATTTTATTAAAACGCCCTCTTTGAAATTGAAATATCCAATTTATCCTTTTAAGCGGTCATCTAAATCGACAATTTAAAATATTAACAAAATTTTAAGGAATGTTTTGAAAACGGTTATATCTCGGGGGCCATGTTGAAAAATATCAAGATATAGAATGTATGAGAATTGTACGTGTACAAGCACGTTTATGATTTTATGCGGACGCTCGGGTCAACGGAAAATCGTCGTAATTTTATGGTAGGGATAAGGTCAAATACGTAATTGCGGCGCGCGCTCGTATCTTCTTTGTCGGATCCGCACTTGGAACAGTGGATAAATAGTCTTCCGCCATGGATTTCTCTGAGACTCAGACTCACCTCTCTCTCTCTCTCTCTCTCTCTCTCTCTCCTCTCCTCTCCTCTTCTTCTCTGTATGTAATCGAAGCAGATCAGGAAAAAAAAATGGAAGGCCGACAATGTCTCAGAAACGCGCCTCAGATCGGCGGCGCAGGGGGGAACCGGAGGCGGAGGCAGGGCAGCGACGAGCCCCGCCGCCGGAAACGGCCGATGCTCGCGGCCCCTTTGGCGGGGGTCGATTACTTCGATGCGCTTCCAGATGATATTCTCGTGTTCGTGCTTTCCAAACTCAGCTCCTCTGCTGACCGCCCTCAAGATCTCTTCAACGCTTTTTTGACGTGCGGTTCCTGTTTCTCGCATTGATTTTAAAAGCTCGAAATCGTAATCGAACTTCCTTGTTTTGAAGGGCTGAAATTCATTGATTTCTCGGGAGGGAATTTTGCAGGTGCAAGAGATTTTGTGCTCTGGAAAATCAACCGTTGGTGTTGGCGAAGGCCAGCAGGAGATGCCTCGCCGTCAAGGCGAAAGCTTGGTCGGAGGCAGCTCATGGTTTCCTCAGGCGATGCGTAGATAGTGGAAATCTGGAAGCTTGCTTTATTTTAGGCACGGTATGCGTCGGTTCTGTGGGCGTTGATCGATTCATCAAAATCGGATTTTGTGCGTGTTTTGTTTGCTAATTAATTGCTGCAAATTGTTTCAGATACGGTTCTATGCGCTCGGAAACAGAGGATCAGGCGCGTCGTTGATGGCGAAGGCGGCGATCCGATCGCATCCATGGGCGCTGTACTCTTTGGCGATCATCCAGTTTAACGGCAGCGGCGGCTCCAAGAACGCCAAGGACCTCCGCGCCGGCGTCGCGCTGAGCGCCCGCGCGGCCTTCTGCGGCCACGTGGATGCCTTGCGCGAGCTCGGTCACTGCCTTCAAGACGGCTACGGCGTCCGCCGGAATGTCAACGAGGGTCGCCGCTTCTTGCTCCAAGCCAACACCCGGGAGCTCGTGTCCGCCATCGCGTCGTCGCCGGCGTGGAGGAATGGGCAACGCCGACTGATGACCGCGGAAGGAATCGCGGAAGCAGCCGCGATCGCCTCCGGCGGCGGCAGCGCCCTCCTCAGCGACTTCGGCTGGAACTTGCCACCGCCGGAGCCGCACCCAGCCAACCGGTTCCTCGTCGACTGGTTCGAATCCGCAGCCACGTCGCTGCCGGAGGACCTGCGCCTCTGCTCGCAGCGCAACTGCGGCCGCCCGGAGACCCGGCGGCACGAGTTCCGGCGGTGCTCGGTCTGCGGCGTCGTCAGCTACTGCTCCAGGGCGTGCCAGGCTCTGGACTGGAGACTATCGCACAAGGCCGAGTGCGTACCTCCGGCCATCTATGACGTCGCCGCAGCCGGCGCCGGCGTCGGCGTCGGCGCCACCGACTGAGAGAAGAATGACAGCAAGCATCTCACCGCATTACTGATGCAAGATTCCACAACTCTCTGAATTATTTTTTGTAACTGGAGTTGTTTTGGCCCTTTCTAATCATTAAACTTTCTTCATTTCGCTGTTCTTCTCGCCGGACTCCATTTCTCACCAGAAGAATCAATTCCAGCAGCTCCCTTTCCTTTTCTGCTCGTCCTCCATCATCATCCTCAAACCACAATGATGCTCCTTAATCTTTAAAACTCTGAGAAATAAAATTAAAAAAAAACACAAACAACTAATCCGCACAATCACCCATGCGAATCAAAGCTGATATTTTCAGACAGAATCAATAAAGAAGATGAACGGAAGAAAGTCAATACAATATTCAGTATCCAGAATTCCAAGACAGAACATATTTTTACGGAAAAAAGAGAATGGAATAGGAAAAGCAAAAAAGTAAAAGAAAAAAAGGGAAAAAAAAAAGAATTAACACTTCACATCTTGTTCTGTTCTTATCTCATAATTGAACAGAAGCATACATTCAGCTCCACCATCAAATGACAGCAGCAAGTGGAGCACTGAGACCTTCTCATCAAACGATTTTGTTTTTGTTCTTGTTTTCTTTATTATTATTATTATTATTCCAATCGAACTCATTTTTCAAATCTCGATCTGTTCACTAATTGTCTTGACCTACTCTTTTAGATTTCATTACCCCTCAGCCACCCACCTCTCACCTGCCTGCTGCTCTGCTTCTTCTATCTCGAGACCTGAGCCAGTGGAGGTACTCACACAGGGAGGATGCTCACATGCAGTGTTCATCAGTTTATCTGACAAAGATAATAATAAATTCTTTTTTGGATTTGTTTTTTTTTTAGATTGACTGTTGTTGTTTGATGCCCTGCCTGATTGGGTTGGGAGCCATTAATAAGGTGGAATATTGGAATTCAAAATATTTTCTTAAAATTATTAAACTAGATAGATTATAAATTAAACAAGATGATTACTATACTTTTTCTATTGCCTTTGAGTGTCCTTAAATATAGTTTAAAACTTAAAGTTTTGCCAAGATTTTATAATATTCATTAAAAATAGTGGTTATTATTTCATAGAAATTTGAGATACAATTTGTGCTTATTTTTGTCGGTATTGGTCTTTTTTTAAAGATCCGACCCGATTGCCTACGATCCGATACCCGAAAAGCAGGAGAAGATTTATTAGGTTTGAAAAGGAGGGCATCTTCTTCCGGCGTCCGCTGCAGTCTCCACCCTTCTCGGTTCTTCGATTTCGCCTCCGCCTTCTGCTCCATCGACGTGGTTCCGTGCCCGATCGAAATCCTCTTCGTTCTCCGCCGTTGCGATGCCTCGGTAGTAATGACGTTTTCTTCTTTCCTTCTTTTTGGGTTGCCTTTTTATTTCCTCCCGTTCGAATTAGCCGTGCATTTTTACAAATCCTAATCTTTTGGACTCAGGTACTACTGCGATTACTGCGATACTTACTTGACTCATGATTCTGTAAGTTTCCCCATTTCTTTCGTGTTTTCCTCCCTGTTTTTTTTTTTTTGAATCTCGATTGATTAGAATGCATGTTGGTATGATAGTGTATGTTAGGTTGATGCGTGTACTTGAATTCCAATTTTTAGATCAAGTTGGATATTTTGGTTTCAGCTTGGTCTCGGCTGTGGCTGTGCGAATATAGCATTAGGTTGATTATTTGTAATTAACAACAAATTAAAGCTTTAATGGATATTAGATCTTTCCATTTGCCATATCATTGTTCCTTTATTCAATTGTGAAA
This sequence comes from Curcuma caesia, assembly GCA_037834155.1. Classification (NCBI taxonomy): domain Eukaryota; kingdom Viridiplantae; phylum Streptophyta; class Magnoliopsida; order Zingiberales; family Zingiberaceae; genus Curcuma; species Curcuma caesia. Next base: position 5,307,520 of record JBBMKF010000007.1, on the reverse strand, counting down.
TTATAAAGGAAATAGCTATTGGCATCACTGATATTTCTTTAATAAAAGAAACTATAATCTTTTATATGATCTTGATTTTTTTTTCTGAGTCTTTTATCTCACTCCAAACACTGTTATCTAATTTGGGACTCTTACGGGGTTCTCCTAATTAGCTTTTGTATAGGATATTGTTACACATTTTATGAATACTTTATAAACTTCATCGAAGATGTATTGACTTTCTATGTGTGGAATGCTATAACTTGCATCATATGATGCTTAGGCTTCCATCCTGCGAACCAGGCCTGTACCTTGCTATTTCCTTTATTTTGCATCACCTATTTTGCTTAACTCGCACGTTGTAACGTGTGGGTTTGATTTTCATTAAACTGAAATAGATTTTCATTAGATTTGTTAGCTCAATTGTCAGATTTTATGAAGCTCAAATTTATAGTTATTCTAATGAGATACATATATCATATGAAGCTCAAATTTGTCAGGCCTGTACCTTGCTATATATCAACAACACCTCTTGATGTTGATAGACTTGATATTAATATTACTGAGAAGGAACCATATATAGTGAAAAATGGGGAAAAAACGGGAGCAAGCCAGTTGGAGATGAAATTCAGGTGATATTGTATTTTTTAAATCTTGTATTTTTTTAAATCTTATCGTTAGCCTTTACACTGAGATTTTATCTGGTTTACTTGCAAATAAATAAGTTTTTATCAGATAATAAGCTCATTACTTGCAAATAAATATGTTACAAAATGAAAAGGAACAGGTTAGTAATGTGGCTATTTTTATTATAGAATTATATTGTATTTCTTCTGATGAATTGCTGATTGGTATTTCTGTTTTAAATGCATGATTGGTATTTATGGAATCTGATTGGTGTTTATGTTTTTTTCCCAACTTAGGTATTTATGGAATCTGATTGGTATTGTGTAGTTACGGAACAATCTGATCAATTCTATTGTTATATACA
>JBBMKF010000007.1:5290200-5302862 GCA_037834155.1 Curcuma caesia | reverse complement strand
TCTGGGTACAATTGTCAATAGCTCATATGTACTTCATATGCATTTTTGGTTTGAACAATCCACACGGAATATTGCTTATTGTCTCAGCTTACTCCTGCTTTCGACTTTTCCTTCTCTTCATGCCCCACCCTCTGTTCTTTGCAGCTTGGAAGCTACTATCTTGCGTGTGTGGGCTTCAAAACCCCCATCTTGTCGCTCAAACCCCATGAGCGAAGTCTAATACTTGTTTCTTGTGAAGCTTCAACTCGATCCAAGTCTAATGTTTGTGTTTTGAAAACACGGTCGCTTAAAGCCGTCGTCGATAGAAGGAACTGGTGTGTGGTTTAACTCCTGCATTCAATCCACGCATCATCATTGATGCTGGTTCAGGAAGAAGAAGAAGAAGAAGAAAGACAAAGGAGATTGGTCTGTAAGAGAAGAATTGAATTATGTTCTCTGCTCTGCTTTGGTATTATTTCACAGGGCCCTCCTCATTCAATTCTTCCAATTCTTTACGCATCGTCACCTGTTGCATGCCAATGGCCAAACCCTCTCCAAGACTCCACTTCTTGTCTTCTTCTCCCCTTGTCGACTTTCTGCTATTGCTGTGTGTGTATATATAGACAGACCACGCACAGCGATGGAGCTGGAACTGGCTAGGCGAGGAGAGCCTTGTTGGAGAAGCAGGTCACGTGTGCAACGCCCGTCTCGGCGGTGTTCCTGCACGTGATCTTCTTCCCCAACATGGATTCCTCACCTGCGAAGCTTCGCTCCTGTTCGAGTGGTTCTCTCTGTCTCTGTTTCGAGGAATTGGTGCTTATGTCCATTCATTGCGATCTTTGCAGGTTTAAGAGGAGACTGAAGAAGGGGGGAAAGAGCAGCATGATCAAGAGATTCCAGTTGACCTTTGATACCATCTCCATAATTGAGATACGCCATTAATAAATGCTCAGGAGAAGATTGAGACGACCTTCTGTGTGGCCATGGCCATCGACCATGTGAACAAGTCGTCTCGTTTGATTCTCCCAGAAGATTTTGCCCCCTCTCGTCGACCTCATGATCAATTGGGCGTGTTGGACCAGTCCACTGTCCACGCAAGAGAACACTCACACGCAAATCAAAAGTAAGTATCATGTTTCCTCCATCAAAAAGGAAGAAACATCATGCTTATTTCCAAAAAACGAAGCATCGTCTATTTTCAAAATTAATAAGCATCATGTTATCATTTCAATGATTTTACACGATCGATTTCATGACTATCTATGAGAAAATAAATTTATTTATTGTCCTTGGAAGCTCGACCAACACAAGTGTGCTAAAGCCAAATACTCAATCGACCAATCTTGAAAATCCATCTTAAACCTAATCTACATTTTCTCAAGTAATTTATGAAGTTCGAGGGGATGAAGGATCACCTAATATATATATATATAAAAGTATACATGTATTATTTTATATATGGAGGAGTGAAAAGTCGATACCTAGCACTTTATATATTGCACGGGTACGAAGGCCATGTTCATTGTTAATTGTATTAAATGACAAGGGTTTTATTATATTTATTTACATATTGTATGGTTCGAACGCCAAGTGTTAATTATATGAAATTATAAGGGGTTCAGTATCAAATATTCACCGAGTGGGTAAAGTGTCTCGTTCAACGTTTTAATTTCATGGCCGCACAATGCAAGAGAAAGAGAGCACGACACGTGGGCGAATGCATTAATTAAATTAAATGGCTAATCTTAATCTATTGATCGATTAACTTTTTTTTTGAGTTCCAGGAACGAATCGCCCTGAAAAGAGGGAACAAATCTGGAATATTGACAAATTAAAAGCAAGGTGAATGGGAATAAAGAAAAATTAATAAAAAATAAAAATAAAACGATACGAATCCCAACATTCGAGCTTGATCGACAAGCCCACGGGCACGGGCAGCAATGAGCTCGCAACCAACCAAGCAGCCGACCGACCGGCTCGAGACAAGATGATCGATGAGCTCGCGAAGAGGTCGCGACGAGCTCGTGATCAGCAGGTCATGGGTTTTGATCATGCTAGTCAGCTCGGAGGGCATGAGGTTAGTCAGTGAGCTCATCATGATCAGACTGCAAGCTCGTAGCGAGGTGGTTGGTGGGCTCGTAAACGGATTGCAAACTTGTCTTCAGGCAATTTTGTGGGGTCATGAGCAAGCAGTGAGCTTGCGACCGTTTGTGTGATTCACAGACATGTGGCAAAGGGCAATTACTTGAGAGAAGGGTGTAGGCGACAAAGAAAAGGTTAAGAGTTGGATGGAGAGAATCATTGCGAATGATTTCGGACCGATCAAGTCTTGATGAAAGTCATTCGCAGATGAATCGACAAGTTATCTTTTTGTTGGACAATCTTTCACAATCTCGTTGGCAACGAGAGATATTTACCGGAATGCTGAATTGAAATTGAAATTGATGTTGAGTCGAGAACCACGTGCTTAATTGTCGCATTCGAGTAGGAAATGGAGATCGTCGAGTCGGGATATTGAATCGCCTGACTAATGACTGTCATCCGAGTGTCAAGTGCTAAGGTGCGGAGTCCAAGTATTCGAGATGAAAAGTCGAGCACTCAGGAAGCAATCTTGAGTTTGAATGAGTTTCTGAGTGTTCGAAAATAGAGAAATCGAGTCATTGAGGCATGCATTTGATGCATTTTCCTTAGAATAGTTTGTCCTCCTCCAATTGTGTTTTGAGATTACGATGAACATTTATTTCCTAGAATACAACGACAACAACTCCGATTGTAATTTAGTACAAGTTATTCATAATGAATCGAGAAAGTACTTAATTGCTATCATGGAAAAAACTATCAACGGCAGAGAAAAAGATGAGGGAACGAAGGTAGAAAGCTTATGTGCTTATTTATCGCCGTGTCTTTGTTGCCTGAGGTCGTGACTTCCTTATATAGGAGCTCACACATTTGATAGCAATAACTGATCGAATAAATATCACTACTCGTCCAACTTTGAAATATCATTTGGCAGTTATGTATTCTTCATTTGCAAAAGAAGGATTCATATGATAAAATATTAGTTGATTCACTTATGTAAATTTTATCGATCAATCTTGTATTTGACACGCATAGATCGTGCTTCTATACGAATCAATTTGATTTAGTACAGTTCAAGTTCTAAATTTGCACCTCTATGAGTCCAAATGTGAAAGAGAACTTCTCCTCGTGTATACATTCACAACTATAATATTTACGATACATTATAAATCAATCATATTACTAAAAAAAATGTCTAATATAAAATTAAAATTTCATTCCCAATCGAATCTCCTTCCTTTCCCTCTCTTTTTCGTTCATATTTATCCCACATCTTTTGGATAATTTTAACTTCTACCAAATAATAGACAATATCTCAATGCAATTTGCCCCCTCAGACTATAATAAAAATTTAAGGATATTTCAGAAAATATTAAATTTTAAGGGAGCTTGTTACTATTTCTGTAAGAGAGAGAGAGAGATAAAAAAATAATGAGGGGGAAAAGATAAAAAAAGAAGTGTTACTTTTGATGAGTTGAGAAAGTGTTTTGTGTGTGTGGGAATGAAGAACGGCTTTTGTTTTGTTTCTCACAACCCAAATCTCATTTTCCAGAGAATAAAAAAGGGGGAATAAAAATGTGCAGCAGATGAGAAGATTCTATTCTCCCTCTTTTCTTCCTCCTTATCTCAGTACGATTTCCTCTTCTGCCGGAAAAAAAACAGGAGAAAAATTGGATCTTTTCTCTTTTTCTCTGTGGTTTGGCTTGTGACTAGAATTCACCGTCTTTTTTTATTTTTCTGAATCTGGAGGAGATCGATCGACGATCTCGCTGAGTGAAGTTTTGAAGAAGAAAAGATTGGATTTTTTGGGGGAATTTTGGTGGTTTTCGCATTAGGAAAGATGGGATTTTGGCGAACGGAAGAGGCTTTCCGATGAGTTAGATCGAGTGGAACCGGTGAGGAAGAGAGCGAGAGGAGAGATGAGGGCAGGGCTGAGCACGATCCAGCAGACGCTGACGCCGGAGGCTTCGGACGTGCTGACGCAATCCATCGCCGAGGCGGCGCGGCGGTGCCACGGACAGACGACGCCGCTCCACGTCGCGGCGACCCTCCTCGCCGCCTCCGGCGGGATTCTGCGCCATGCATGCATCCGCTCGCATCCGCAGTCGTCCCATCCTTTGCAGTGCCGCGCGCTCGAGCTCTGTTTCTCCGTTGCCCTAGACCGCCTCTCCGCCGGCAATCCCGGTCTCGCCGCGGCCGCCGAGCCTCCAATCTCGAACGCGCTCACGGCGGCCCTCAAGCGCGCCCAGGCCAACCAGCGCCGCGGGTGCCCCGAGCAGCAGCAACAGCCGCTCCTCGCCGTTAAGGTCGAGCTGGAGCAGCTCCTGATGTCCATCCTCGACGACCCCGCCGTCAGCCGCGTGATGCGCGAGGCCAGCTTCTCTTCCACCGCTGTCAAGGCCTCCGTTGAGCAATCCCTCTCATCCCCTTCTTCCTCCTCCACCACCACCGCTGCACCCGCGGCGTCTTTTATTTCCCTCGCCACCGCCTCTCCCGCTCCCTCCACTTCCCCCCTTCCCATTCTCACCAACCGCGCCGCCGGCTCCCGCAATTTCTACCTGAATCCCCGCCTCCACCAGCACCAGAGCAGCGACGTCAATCCTGCCCTGATTTCTGCCGAAGGTGCCACCGTTCATCCGCGGGCCGAGGAAGTGAAGCGTGTTTTAGACATCCTCTCCAGATCCAGAAAGCGAAACCCCGTCCTTGTCGGAGACTGCAATCTCGACGCTGTCTTGCGAGAAGTGCTCCACAGGATTCCATCAATCGACGCTTCGTCGCCGCTGCGGAACGCCCAAGTTCTCCCCTTCGCAAAGAATATCACCGCTGCCGTCCCCGCCCTCGACCATTCTCTGATCACCAGCAAGATCAAGGAGCTTGGCAGTTCGATCGAGTCCATGATCAGCAGTGGTGGCCGAGGCGTGATTGTTGATCTAGGAGACCTCAAGTGGCTCATCGAGACCCCCAGCGGCGCTGGCTCAATCCAGCCACCAAAGCCAGCCATCCCGGAAGCCGGCCGGGCGGCAGTGGCGGAGATGGGCAGGCTTTGGAAGCGGTTCGAAGAGAGTCGCAGACTCTGGTTAATTGCGGTGGCTACTTCAGCGACGTACCTCCGGTGCCAGGTGTACCACCCAACAATGGAGATCGACTGGGATCTTCAAGCCATGCCAATCGCATCCAGATCATCCTTCCACAACATGTTCCCAAGGTGCAATCTTTATTCTCCTCGTCCTGATCAACTAGTAGAAACATTCGGATTGCATTAAGTTTCATAGTTTCTTTATGTGGAAATCCATGGATGAGCAGTACGTCCCTATTTCAACACTTTTGCCTGTTAGAACTTATTATGTTCTTCACTATTATGGATTCCTTACTCTTTTGGATCCTTCTGAATGAATTAAGAACCTCAAAAATAGTATTCTCGTAGATCTTCTATTCATAAATCAGCTATCATTCTTCTTTGCCTTTTTAGAATCAATAGTTGAATAGTCTGATTTGGTTCCAATTACAGGCTTGGGGCAAGTAGCATAAGTGGCAACTCTGTAGAGGGCCTGACAGCATCTGAAGCTATAACAAGAGCAAGCGATGCTGCAGTTCCCCTGAAACGTCCACCTGGAAGTATCGATCCCTCTTCTCGAAGAACCACCCTCTGCCCTGTGTGCACAGAGGGTTATGAGCGTGAGCTAGCCAAACATGTCACTGAGGAATGCGAGAAGTACTATGGGAAATCGAACGAGAGTGAGGGGTTGCCGCAGTGGTTACAAGTTGCCAAGCTTAGTAGTGTTGGCAGCACCAAGGTCTCTGCTCCTCTTCAGGTCTGAATCAAGTGTCGCTTGCTACGCAATGTTAATGATATGGCTTTTGTACAGTTTGTTACATATTAACAATGAGAACCATGTTCTTATGTAGTGCAAGGAGGCATGGAAGCAGAACACTGAAGAACTGCTGCAGAGATGGAGTGATACTTGTTCCCAACTTCATCAGAACTATAGTCAAATGCCCGTCGAATCTAGGATACCATTATCTTCAGCAATGTCCAAGAATTTGAGTGTTCGGAGACCAGATCCACTGTCTGAGCTCAAGTTAATGTCATCGCGAAGCCACATGACCCAGATACTAGAAATTAGTCAGGACACTGGTGCAGCAAAACTGCCAACCAGCCGTCCTGGAAGTCCAGTAAAGACTGATCTGGTCCTTGGGAGCTCAAAAGTTTCCAATTGTTCACTGGAGGAAACACACAAGGAGCGCCTCAGTGATCTCGATGGGTGCACTCTGAACATGTTGGCTGGTCAGCAGAGAGCTAAAATTGCTGGGGGTTTAGACATTGACATGTTCAAGAGGCTATTCAAAGGGCTCACAGAGAGTGTCAGTTGGCAACAGGAAGCTGCTTCAGCTGTTGCTGATGTTGTCGTGCGATGCAAATCTGGCAATGGAATGAGGAGGGGAGGTGCTCCGAAACGAGATACTTGGCTTCTTCTCATTGGGCCTGACAAGGTTGGTAAGAAGAAGATGGCTAACACTCTAGCTGAGTTAGTTTTTGGCACTGGTCCTACAGTTATTAACTTTGGTCATGCTTCATGCGCCATTGACAATGGCGAAGAGTTGAATTTAAGTCGTGGAAAGACATCGATGGACCGAACAATGGAAGCAGTGCGGAAGAACCCTTTCTCAATGATCATACTCGAGAACATAGATCAAGCAGACATGCTGATACAAAGTAGAATTAAGCAAGCAATAGAGGGTGGCCGTCTCCTTGATTCGTATGGCCGGGAGGTCAGTTTAGGGAGTATCATCTTTATTCTTATTGCAGAATGGCTGCCCGAAGAGCTAAGATGCTCATATCATTCTGTCATGCAGTATGAGCAGACCATCCTAGATTCTACTTATGGGGGAATGCAACTGGAGCTTACAACTGGGAATCGGCCTGCAAAACGCTATCCAAACTGGGTTTGTGATACTGATGGACCAATCAAGATACGAAAGGAGTCTGCTGTTAGCGCTAACCTTTCACTTGATCTGAACTTATCTGTTGGGGTGGATGCCGATGCCGGGGAAGGATCACGGAACTCAAGTGACATCACCACTGAGCATGAGTATGACAAAGGCAGGCTTGCTGTTAATGGTTCCACATCCTCATTGGCACCAGAACTCATTGAGCTAGTTGACAAAGCTGTAACATTCAAGCCAGTTGACTTTGCTCAACTCCGTAAGAGCATCCTTGAGTCGGTGCCGGTCAAATTTAGAGCTATTATGGGCAAGGGAAGAACAATAAGGATCGATGATGATTCCCTCAACAGAATAGTAGGTGGTCTGTGGCTCAGTGGCACAACTCTTGATGACTGGGCCGAGAGGGTGTTGGTTCCCAGCTTGAGGCAACTAAGAGACAACTTGAAGGTCGACGGTGATGAGCTTGTAGTCATTCGACTATCAACGATAAAAGGGAACCAAGTGCCAAGAAGTAGAAGCAGTGACTGGTTACCGACAATCATGGCCATACGAAGCGCCTAAATAACGAAACACCTAGGAACACCAATGGGCAAACTTTTTTGGGCCAGTATGTATATACTAGTAAAAAAACAGTTTCCTCTTGAAATTTTCCTTTTTGAGTTAATAATGGTTATATGCCAAGAGGAACTCATAGGTATAGGCTGGAGAAGTTCAACACCAACACCAATATGATTCATTACAATAAGAGTAATTGTAATCTGTTCCACATTATTCTTTCTGTTTACTCTGTCCAGGACATCTTGTTCTTCATTATTCTTTCTTGTTTTTTAGCAACAGTATCAAGATTGCTGACATAAAATACAGAACATGGATTGAATTGGCCTCAGGGATTGTCTTGCTGTCATCTCATATTTTGATGTTTAGTTCATGTGTTCCAGGGCTTCAAGGTCCTAATTTGGTCCCGGGGAAGAAGGGAGTGCTGCACAGCTTCTGTGGTCCAAGTAACTGTTGTTTCTGTCATCTTCTAACAGTTGGATTGCTGCTGACAGCACAATCCACTTCCTGGTATATTTCTTGAGAAATCTTTCTTTTTTATGTACAAATACAATACATGCATGTTGTCATAAGTATTCCTTGTTCTTCTCCAGACCAAGTTTTCAGTTTCAGTGAAGAACTGGATTTCACTTGGATAGAAAAGGAAAGGAAAGTCTGAAGGACACATCCATGATAGAGAAGTTTAGGTTCATGTAAAGTCAAGAAAGGGAGAAGAAAGAACACAAGCTCAAGTTTCATAAGACTCAAATCTACCAACAAGCCAGTTGACATCCTTAAACAGTGCTCTCTATGCATTTCAATCAATGCCTCTGATTAATGGGCAATTAGAGGACCACATAACTTTAATTAAGACTAGACAAGTCAAGAAGAATTAAAAGAGGGGGAGGACCTACAGTCCACTCCACAGTGTCTTCATGTTCATGTGCTTACACTGATTGCCTTTTTGCCTCTGTCCACAGTGCGAGAGAAGCCACATCTAACTTAATTTGGAATTTCGATCGATCCATAGTTAGATGCTCATGTTCATGTGCTTATTTTACAAGATTTTTTTTATATTGAAGTAAATTTGAAAACAATTAATCTCGATAATTAATTAGTAGTCAATAGTAATTTCTCTAAAGGCGCTCATATACTATGAAAGGAGACTTTCTTCCCTCTGTCCGACTACGAGAGCTCGTAGTACTACTAGAAATAGTCGAACATCCAACAAGTGTTTTAACATTTGGAGGTGCATCCAATGAAACTTTAATATGGTAACATAATCAAATCATCACCTTTAACGAAAATTAATATCGGATATAGTCAAATTAGACCCAATCTCTTCTTCGATCGGGCTAAATCACAGATTTAGTCAAGTCATGACCCATCATTAGGTTATGATCTAACATAACCCTATAACATAGCGGGTCTAGACGTGTGTTTAAGGACTATAATCATGTCATTATCTTCTATTCGTCCAATATTCTTATATTCAAAGGCGAAGCCAGGTGATAATGCATTCAGACTTTACTCCGGAGCCATCTGGAAGTATGTTTTTCTTTTTGACTTAACGAGAGAAGCCATCCCCAAGGCATAACTAAATTAGTTACAATGGAGCATACTTGCTGACTTGCAGAAGAGAGCAAGGGTTCGAGTTACTCTTTTCCATCGTGATCAACTGTAGTTTTTCTATTTACTTTTTCACAGATGATCGTGGAACCAATCGTGTAAAGCCGCTGAGGTGACGAATTTCATCTTTTACGGAACAAGTATATTTTTATTATTTTTTATTAATTTTTTTTAACTCGCGCATATTATAATTCCCAACTCCACCCACACTTATACCCCGCACCCGAGGGTTGTCGCCCCCACCGCCGCATAGAAAAATAATATTCGGCGAATATTCTTCAGCTAAAATTTTTAACGGAATAAAAAGAAAAGGCAAAAGGTCCGATTAGCTGCCTCCCCTCTTTAAATACACGCGCATGCCTCACTCCACGCACCGACTCACTGCGTTCGCAGCAGACATGAGGAACGGCGCAGGTTTGAACGCCGACGACCAGGCCGCCCTGCTCTCCTCTCCCGGCGGCGCGGCTGCCCACTCTGGGTGGCGATACCCAGTGCCCTTCCTCTTCGGCGGCATGGCCGCCATGCTCGGCCTCGTCGCCCTCGCCCTCCTCATCCTCACCTGCTCCTACTACTGGAACAGCCTCTCCGGCCACGACGACTCCGACCTCCAGAAGCCCCGCGACTCACACGGCGCGAAGGCCCCCGCCTCCCTCAAGGACAGCGTCCTCGTCATCATGCCCGGCGAGGTGGCCCCCAGCGTCCTAGCCGTCCCCATTGCCGCACCCAACCGGGTCGACCAGCCGCGCTCGTGCCAGGTGACCTCGCCGGGAGATCGCCAGACGCCTCCCCAAAGCCATTGAGCAGCGAATGTAACTAAATTTTGGATGAGTCAACTAAATTTTACTTTTATACTCAAAAAGATTATTTTTTTCTTCTCAAAACTCCGAATCGAACGAGGTGCAGATCATGAGATCTCGAGAGCGATCGTTTCCATGGCGGAAGAGATCGAAGCCATGTCCCGAGCTGGTTCATTCGCCATTACGGTTTAGTAAAGTAAGGACGGGGAGGAAGACGAGCGAGCACGTGACGAGCACGAGAGCGAAATAGGGATGGGGATGCGGCGAGCCGACGTCGCGCAGGAGTAAAGACAGCTACGGGTGGGCGGCGCTGTTACGAATCGTTCCGAAACCCGATACGCGTCTTTGACAGACATCGTAACGCCTTCTAAATAAACTAATATAATAAAAAAATACGATTCTATTTTTTTTTTGTATTTATTAAAAGTTGATCTTTATTTAATAATGTGACTAGAGCTGCCCGCGGGCATTTAACGGTGGGATGCGATACAAGAGTGATCAATGCCGGTGAGCAAGGCGTTGCATGGTGGCCACGTATCGGTTACCATGTGGATAGGCGACAAACAGACAAGTAGCGGCCGTTACAAGTGTGAGATGTCGAAAAGCGATTAACCTTCGTTGCCTGATTCACCGGTTTTCTGTGGGCTATTTCTATATTTATTATATTTGCAGTGAACTAATTTTTTTAAGTAGTTTTATTTAAAAAATTTAGTTAAAAAGAATTAAAAGGATTATCTAGAAAGAGTTAGAAGTTAAGCCAATATTTGATATTCCATGATATAAAAAGTCGATATTTTATATATTTTGATTACTCTTAAGTTTGAACGTATTATGACTACTAGTTCTTAGTTGTTGATATCAAAATTCATCAGTTATTATATAAAATTTAATATGTAACTTTAAAAAGGTAAATGTAGCTGGAATAGCTCAGTTGGTTAGAGCGTGTGGCTGTTAACCACAAGGTCGGAGGTTCAAGCCCTCCTTCTAGCGAGTTGTTTTTATAATTTATATTAGTTTTTGTTTTTTACATTGATCTAACCGTTCTATAAAGCCATCATTTATTTTATTTTAAATTTATAGATATTTTTATTATTACTACTTCGAGAGTTTATTTTGTTTTTAAAAAAATACATATTACTCTAACAAATTATTTTATTAAAAATTATATGTTTTTTAAATTTTATATAATTATAAATAAATTATATTGATTTTTATATATTATTAATTTATTATCATCATTAATAATAATAATATTATTATTATTAATTTAATTTATTTTTTAAAAAATTAATTAAGAGTAATATAGTAATATTAAAATGATTATATTTTATTTTCTCTAAATAAATAAGTGCAACTAAATAATATTAAATTATATTTTATATTTTATATTTTATAATTTTGATTATATGATTACCTAATAATCACATAACAAAAATTATACACGATAATTTGAATTAAAAATACCTTTAAAGGAATGGACATAGTTAGAGAAAAGTAGCCTCTTGAGTTATGGGGTAACAACAAAGTGATTTTTGAGTTACACAATTTGATCATCTTCGATAAAAAGTAAAATCTATCACTCTAGCGGTCCCACACGATCAATCCCATAATCATTTGTGAAGAGGTAAATCAGAAAATTATAGTTCACCACTATAGAGAAGGACATTGTCTCAACTTAATTCGATTCTTGCTCACTTCAGCAAATCTGTCTTGCACTAACCAACTCAACTATACTCCAAGGGCCACGATTTGATCCTCAATTAGAGCATCTTTGGATGAGGGAAATGTGACTTTTGAGATCCTCAATCGATATTAAGATGTCCCCGAGACATAACTAAATTGATTACGATGAAGCAAACTTACAAAAGAGAACACGAGTTTAAATCTCGACGAAGCCAAACAATACCCTTTTCCGTTGTGATCAACTACAATTTCTCAATTTATTTCTTCACAGATGATTGTGAAGCCGAGTCAATTATGTAAGACCGCTGAAATAGCAGATTCGGATTCCACCTTTTTATAAAAGAAAATATATTAAGATACATTTGAAGTGTGTATCAAAGAATCACATAAAGTCAACTCTGTATATGGTGAACTTCTTTTCTCTCTCTTTGCGCCGTCATCGCCGTCAACGTCGACTACTATTGCGGCGTCACGCCGCACCCGGAGCCCCGCCTCTATTACCTCCGTGGACGCTACCGCCAGCCGCCCAAGGACCAGACCGCGTCCTGCCGCCTCTCCCTCCGAGCGCGCAGAGACAGGTGCCACTGTGCTATACGCCGACGCTGTTCTCCCTTGCGGTAGCAGTACTGGCTCAGCGTCGGCGTCGGCGTCGCCCCCGTGGCGTGCTTCAACGTCTCCGACCTTACCGGCAACTGCCCCGCAGTCCCCTGCATGTTCGATAGGCGTCGCTTCCTGCAGAACACCTCCCGGGAGGCTGACCTAGTGGTGGGCCTGGTGGCCCAGGACGGCTCCGGCGAATTCCGTACCGTCGCTGGAGAAATCTCCGCCGCCAGATACTGAAACGGGGCAGCAAGCTCCTGGGTCGTGATCCATCCAGCTTACTAGTAACTTCTTCAACCCCGACATCGGCGACGGAATTGGTCGAACCATCACCACCGGTGAACGGAGGTCGCCGGGGCTACACCACCCTCATTTCTGCAATAATCAAACCTAAAGACAATAATTCGATTAAAAATC
>JBBMKF010000007.1:5270972-5283131 GCA_037834155.1 Curcuma caesia | reverse complement strand
TTCTCTGGAATCTGCATTCTGGGATCCTATCGCTTGCCCGACAGGAAACGATGTCCAATGCTGACGTGCTTTCTCGGCATTGGGAAAAAAAATGTGGGTCCACCAAACGGTCCACATGTCTGTGTTTCGGTCCAGGCCACCGAGTCTCCCGTGTCCCTGCCCCGTCTATCCATGCCGTGTCCGAGCCGGCACGACACGATGTGTCCAGGATCCGACCCAACTTATTAATAAAATATAAATATTTTAATACTAATTACATAAATATGACAGTTGTAATTTCTTATTATCGTTTAATAATGTTATCAAATATTAGCATGTTAATATTTTTATTAATTTTTACAAAACATAACTTGAAAAAATCTAGATCACATGGTCTGGCTAGGTAAGATCCATTTATTAGATTAACAACCAAGAAACTAATTTAAATCATAGTAAAACAGTCAAAATATTTAATTAACAAATTTCATATTATATTTTTGTGTTTTCCCCGATAACAATTCCTATTTATGAATTTAGTTTCACCCATATTTTGATAATTTTGGATGGAGGTAAAGTTTAAATGAATAAAAAAATATTTTTAGATTTACTTCAAAGGGAGGGGAGTTAGAAATTTTAATTTTATATATTATTTTCAATTGAAATTGTAGTAAATACAGCTTGATGGCATATGACACAATTAAATAAGAAAAATACATACAAAATTAATGGGAAAAGAAAAAATCGTAAATTAATTGGCAAGTCAATATCATTAAACTTCGAGCACACGATACTTCAAGCTTTCAGCTTTTTCACCCACTTGACCGAGTGCCAGTCCAATTTCAACGGACGTGCATCGAGTGATCAGTTGACCAACCAACAGGAGTTGACCTACCTGTTTTGTTCATCGATCACAAATCTTTAATAGATCTGATTCCAATTTCTTTAATTCTTTACACATAAGAAAAAAGCCAGAATATTCAAGTTTCGCGTTCCCCGCACGACGGCCTCGTGTCGGGGGGCGGTCAACGCTCGGGAAGGCGCAGTGGAGGCGGCGAGGATCCAACGGACCGTGTTTTTTCCCCGGCGAGAATCTTGGCGTGAGATTCGCGTTGCCTTCCCCGCTACGACTTCTTGGCGAGGTCAACACGCGACTTCGGCGACTTTTTTGATTGTGTGTTCCTTGACAATGGCGGTTTGGATCGGATCCCTCGATCTCCGCCCGCTAGCACGCAACCCTTTCCTTACGTTTCAAAATCCTATTGGCTGACACGGTCAACTCGTGTCCCGGAAACCGCACTGGACGAGGCGGTTTTGCTTTACGATTCGTGTGTTCGGATATCGGACGGTGGATCTATAATACCTTATCGTGCTGCAGCGGATCCTGTAGAAAAAAAGTACTCAGAGTTCGGTCAACTTGTGGGTGGGAATATATAAATTGCAAGCATCGAGTGGAGCAATAAACATACTTTTTAGAAAGTCTTTTTCTTTTTTTTTCTTTTTTTTTTTCAAAGTTGACTTTGAAAGATAACGCATATTGTTTACTTTATTCTTAATTAGAAAAAAATCCGTAAAAATGGAAACTCTGAGGGGGGTTTTGAAATTAACGCGGTCAGTTGATATATCATAAGCCGCTCGCTTCGTTGCCCACTCGGTTTTTGATCGTCTTCTCTTCTTGATTGACTTGGTCGTGAGGAAGGTCTCTTGGATCTAATCTCGACCGTCCGATTGAGCTTTTGGAAGGATGATGGCCGTCGATCTGCAGGGCCGAGGGGAGATGGACGACGTGAGGGCGGTGAAGGAGGCGGCCGGCGCCGGGTTGCGTAGCTTGGAGAACCTCGCCTTCCAGCTCTCCCTCCAGCGGTCTTCCGCTGACTGCCGCGAGATCCCCGACCTCACCGTCTCCAAGCTCAAGAAGGTGATCTCCGTGCTTAATCGCACCGGCCACGCTCGGTTCCGCCGCGGCCCCGTCGCCGCTGCGCCAGCCGTCGGCGTTCACGAGGGCTTCAGCGGGACCCCGGAGCCGACGAAGGCGGAGGCCCAGACGGCGCCGCCGCCGCCGCAGCGCCCGATGGTCGCGCCTAAGGCTCTAACCTTGGACTTTGCGAAATCCACCGCCGACCACGCCGACACCGCGCTCACCCTCAGCTTCAGCACTTCCGCCACCTCCTCCTCAGCCAACTCCTCCTTTCTATCGTCCCTCACCGGCGACGGCAGCGTCTCTAACGGCAAGATCGGTCCGATCATCCTCGCGGCGGCACCCGTACCAGCCCCCGCCACCGCGGCCCTCTCCTCCGGGAGGCCGCCTCTCGCCTCCTCCCACAAGAAAATCTGCCTCGGCGAAGGGCACAGCCACGCGCATACTTCCCTATCGGGGAAGCACGCCGGCGGCCGCTGCCACTGCTCCAAGAAAAAGTAAATAAAGATCCCCAAATCCCCCTCTTTCCTCCTCCTCCTCCTCCTCCTCCTCAAGAAAAAGTTTTTGTAAATCTAACTTTCGTCGCCCTCATCGTCCGCAGGAAACCCCGCGTGAAGAAGATCATACGCGTGCCGTCGATCAGCTCGCGCAACGCCGACATACCGGCCGACGAGTACTCGTGGCGCAAGTACGGCCAGAAGCCGATCAAGGGCTCCCCTTACCCCAGGTAACTAAGCTCCCCCCTACACCCCATAATTCTACCGTCCAATCTTTACCGCTGAACGCGTGGTCTGACCGTCCGCTCACCGTCGCAGGGGCTACTACAAGTGCAGCAGCGTGCGCGGGTGCCCGGCGAGAAAGCACGTGGAGCGAGCTCCGGAAGACCCCTCGATGCTGATCGTGACGTACGAAGGGGAGCACCGCCACGCCGCCGACCCGCGCAGCCATCTCAGCCGCTCGTCGCCGATCGTACAACCCTTTTGACCGGCGGGAGCTCACCGCACCCTTCCAGTAAATTCTTTCTGATGTTTTCTTTTTGTAAAAAAAAAAAAAACCAAGACGAGCAGAGCGATCGGGATCTGTCGAAGTTTGGCAGCTTGTGGGATGGATCCAACATCAAATCTATTAAAAAAGAAAACGAAATCTCTAGAAATTCGTCGCCTTTGATCCGTTTCGAGCGGTGGCAACTTGATCGAACGCGGAGTGGGTCAAAGCTGACGGCGACGGCGGCGGCGATCGCGGCGGTGGAGTTGGTGGGCGGGACGTCATGTCGTCGACCTCAGTCGGGTCAATGGTGGCGGGTCCCGGTGTGGTCCCCGCGCCTGCCTCATCGGTCGCCGTTGACGTCCACGGCTGGTTTAGTCGGTCAAAAGGATTTGTCGCGACTCGGATTAGCATTGATTGGAGGAATCAATTACCAAATATTAATTATAATACATTTCAATGCCTTCACGCCATGGAACGAACCTTCCTTGTGTCTTTCGTGATCTCTTTCCTGATCTCGCACGCAATTTTAGCATAAATAAGATAATGGATTTATATACTAATTTTTACAATTTCATACGCCTAATGATATATCCATATTTTTAATTTTTAATTTAAAAAAAACGTAAATGAAGATTAATAAAAAATTAAATACTAAAACTTACAATGATCTTCTAATTTTTTTCACTTTTACATTAGATATTAAATAATAAAAAATAAATTTTTTTTATTAAACTTCTTTTATATTTTAGAAATTTAAATTGAAGCTCTAAAATTAAAAATAAAAAATACGGATAAATTAAGAGATCACCATATAATTTTTTAAAAAATTAAGCTTTACAATATTGTCAATGATTTTTATATAAAAGTTCTTGATGAAATAAATAATTTTTTATATTTTTTTATCCGATTAGACTCAATTTCGTTTTATTTAAATATAAAAAATTAATGATAATACAGTAATATTAAATTAGATTATAATATCATTTAAGTTGGATCAAATAATATTAAATTAGATTTAATTCTTTATAATTCTAATTGTATGATTATTTAACAACCATATATAATCAAAATTTTTCATGATAATTTAAATCAAACGGATCTTAAATTAATCCTTTGCCTAATCCGTTTGGGTGGAATCCATTAATTTGCTTCATGTGCAAGCCTAATGAGACATTGAGACCCTCCACTTAATTAAGATTGTGTTTTAAATAAATTAAAGGCAAGCAATCTAAAAGATAAAAGAAAAGATCGGAAAGTCAACTTTAAGATTGCCAGGCTTGAAAGGTATTCTCCAACTTTGAATTTGTAAAAAAAAAAAAAAAAGGCTTCTGGTGTTGCTTCCTTTTCTCAGAAGTCAAACTTTTTGACTTTTGATACAATAAAGTAATATGTGGGCACGTTTTAGCACATTATTTTTCTAAAGTATTTTAAATTTATATTAATAGCATTTTGCACATTATTGCTCAACAATCTACTGCCCATTTGACAATTTCAATATAATTTATGAGCTAAAATTAATGTGTCCCCAGAGTATAGCTGAGTTGGTTACAATGAAGTAGATTTGTAGAATAGGATAAGAATTCGAATTTTGACGAAGTCGAACAATACCTTCCTCTGTTGTGATAAAAAACGGTCACCTCCCAGATTAATTAGATATTAAAAGTTAAATACCTATATTAAAAAATTAATTATTGCTGGCCATTGTAATTTGGGGAATAATTGGGCCAGCTATGGAAGGTCTGACAAGTCCTGGCCAAGGCCTATGCTCAATGGGTCCAACCCATTTAGTGTCTGGTTATATAAAAGAAACTCTCATGATGCCTTGTAAAAATTTTGAATTCTTTCACTTTTTTTTAAGTAATCATTAAAATAATATTACTACTACATATATTGAGGTGAGATCTTATTCGACTCAAATTTATACTATTTAATAGTATGTTATAGTAATTATAAATTATAATAATTATTTTAATTTATAATTACTCTATTGTAAAAGATAGAATTTGTCACTCCAACAGCCTCATACGATCGGTCCCACGATCATAAATGAGAAGGTAAATTGTAAAATTACAGTTGACCATAAAGAAGGATATTATCTGTCGTTGAGATTCAAATTCTTATCCTTTTCTATAACTTTGTTTCGAGAGCATAAGTACCGTTACATATATTGAGGGTGAGATTTTTCATTATTACTCTTTTTATTTTGTCCAAAAAAAACTCATAGTCTATTGGGAAAAGAAAGTGATTTGAAACATCAGTATTTTACAACGGCTAGGGGTGTATACTATACACATTTTTAATGTTCCATATAATTTATCAACAAAACTATTTTTATTAACTAATTAATTAGTGAAAGATCCTTAATCAACTTTCCTAATTGTTTCTAAGACAAATCGTCACGAATAAATAAACACTAGCAATAGATTTGAAATTTGATCGATGATTTGTGACGATATTGCATATTTCTACTTAATTTTGCGCGGCGAGAACAGCCGGCGCGGCGAGGAGTCGCCGTCGACCCATCGGTAGTCCGCCATCATCAGCCCGTCGCCGGAGCTGACGTGGCTGCCGCCAGGGGGAAACGTGCCGCACTTTACCAGCTTCTTGATCCACGACGACCCCTTCTGCTGCTTCTTCTTCTTCATCGCGTCGGCGTCGTCGGCGTGCATCTTGGCGGCTAGGTAGTTGCGCACGGCGTCGAGGCCCTGGTCGAGGACCTTCGGGGACGGCGACACGAGGGGGTTGCCCTCGGCGCGGAGGGAGCGGAGGGCGGGGATGCAGGAGAGGGAGGCGGGGAGGTGCGTGAGGGCGTTGTAGCTGACGTCGAGGTCGCGCAGCGATCGGAGGAGGCCGACGGAGTAGGGGATAGCGGTGAGGTGGTGGAAGTTGTGGGCGACGGTGAGGACCTCGAGGCGTACTAAGTTCTCGAGGCCGTCGGGAAGGCAGCGGAGGCAGTTGAGCCGGGCGTCGAGGACGCGGAGCGAGGTCATGTGCGAGGTGGACGACGGGAGGAACGACAGCTTGTTGGAGTTGACGGCGAGCTTCCGCAGGTCGCGGAGCTCGAATCCCATCGTCTCCGGCAGCGCCGTCAGCCGGTTAAAGTTGGCCGCCAGCTCTTGCAGGGCCCTGTCAACTCATATCGATCGATCGAACATTCAAAAAATCCTTTCATTCTACAAGAAAAATTCCAAATCATCTGCGGCGGCTATCTCACCGGCAGTCCTCAATGGTTTTGGGGAGGCCCTCGAGGAGGTTGCCGGAGACGTTGAGGGCCCTGAGCTTGGAGAGACAGCCGATGGAGTTCGGCAGCGTCCTCAGCTGGTTCGAGTGCGCATCCAGCACCACCAAGTTCAGAAGTCTCGCCGTCAACGACTCCGGTATGCTCTGCACGAACCTCAAAATTCATCAGAACTACGCATCGTCGTCGTCGATTCAAGAAATACAGATCACGATTATCGGACAACAAATTACGTAATGGAAAAGAAGAAGAATATTAATTAATTGTGTTCTTCAATTCAAACCTGGAGATTATTGTTGGAGAGGTCGAGTTTGGTGATGAGGGCGAGATTGACGGAAGCAGGATTGGGAAGGGAGTCCAGGGACATGCCGCTCAAGTCCAACTCTCTCTGCTTCTCTCCTCCCTCCTCCATTAATCCGTCCACTGCCGATCTCCCCCTCTTCCTTCCTTCCGTCTTCATCTTCCCGGTCTGTGACTGCAAGTAAACGACACGAAATGGAAGAAGTGGAGGAAGGAGAAGCGGAGGGAAGGGATATAAATAAACTGGGCCGAAGAGGAAGGGGAAGAGGAAGAGGAAGAGGAAGGAAAGGTGGAAGGAAAGCGAGTGCGGGCACGGGCCAAGTACGTACGGATGTACCGTGTCCGTCGACACGCGTGCGTGACGTCAAAGGAGGGAAGCCGCCACGTCTCAGCTCGATTAGCAAAGTCAACGGCTCGAAATGCATGCACTGCGCAGCGGCATAAATATAATATGAAATAATAAAAATAAAAAAAATCAATTTATATTTTTAACTTAGTAATTTAACCACTATTCTAACGCTCACTTAAAATAATCACATGTAATCGCATGTATAAAATATTTATTTATTTATTTTCATATATAAAATAATATAAAATTTTTATTAATATAATAATAATAATCACATGTAATCGCTCTTGGTTTATAAAATTATCTAGTTTAAAAGTCAACAAAGCTACTAACTTAGTAGAAACTATTTAATCTTTGATTCGAATATAAATATCAAAAATAATATTGTAAGAACTCGTTGATTTTTCATAATGCTAGACAATAGATATTAAAAAACTCATCATTTAAAAAAAAATATTATTGATAAAAAAATTAATTAAAAATAATTAAATAATTTTAAAACCTTAATCCTCACTCTATAAAATATAAAAAATAATAATAATAAAAGACTAAAAATCTTTCCTGCCTCCAAAAAATTTAAATGATATTTTTTAGTCTGAAACTTTAACTTTGTAATTAATAATAAATCGTTGAATAAATTTCAATTTGATATATTATACATCATGTGATTTAATTCAAGTAAAAAATTATGATCTCTCAAAACTTTCACAAATTCTACTCCGATCTTATTCCAATCCCATCAATCTTGTTCCAATCCTACTAGTGTTACTCCGATTCTAGCTCTGATCTTATTCCAATCCTATCAATCTTGTTCTAATTCTACTGATGTTACTCCGATTCTATTATAAAATTGATTTTGCATGATTCATGATTGATTTTTTAGTTATGGATCATAGGATTGCCGACCCTATGATTCAGGATCACGATTTTACAAACCATGATTAATAGTTATCTCATTGACAAAAATGATAGAAAAAAAATTTAGTAATCTGAATTTTCTTTTAAAACATTTGTAGTTAGTAGTTATCCGATTGACAAAAACGATAGAGGAAAAAACATATCACATGTCACCTTTTTTGAGTTATCATTTTTTTGGTCGGCATAAAATTAAATAATTAAGGAAGAGGACTTGAATTGGCTACTTTTATTTAAATTCTCTGTTATTTCACATTATTTCAAGATAATCCATCAATCAAACACCATTAGGATATTATTTATTTGTTTGTTTGTTTTTTTCAAAGAGAGATTGAATTAGTTAATAAAAAAGATGATATATAGGACAAATAACCTTATAACTTAATCAATAAGGACAGCATAAGGATTACATATTAATAGAATGCTTAAATCACTCGATCTTAAAATAATACAGATATATGGTAATTAACAATCAACTTTGAGTGATAATTTCAATGATAAAATTAGAAAAAAATATAGGATAAAGTTGTGCATGAATTAAGATATATGGTCAGAGACGGCTAATGACTTTTTTTATAGTTCATAGAAATTAAATCTATTCGAGTGTAAATTGTTCATAGATATAAAAGACAAAAAAGATATATTAGTCAACATGTTAAAATATAATTTAATTAATTATCACTAATGATCTATCCTTAGAAGTCAATGGTAAAGCTCATGCAGCCGAGATAACACACAATGTGATTTTAATATTAAAAATAATCAATAATTATGATATCCAAACTACACCAAACTCGAGAAAAGAGAAATATTTAATACGAAATTGTTAAAGATAGAAGATAAATAAAAATGATTAAAAATTTAGTTAGCTATAGTTTAATTGAGATTAGAACCATCTTAATCTGCTGAAATAAAAATATGTTGTTATTAGTAAGCAAGATTAATTGACTTATAAATAATTCAGGCAAACTTTTAAAAATGTTATATAGTACTATATATATATTTTTTATAATAAAAGCTACTTTTCAGTTCCACTGGTAATATTTAAATCTATCAACTTGTTAGTTTTAGTTTGATGAAAATTATTATCATATGGTGCTAAGCCATGCATCTTTCATAAATACTATATATATTTCTTTTTTTATTATTATTTAAAAAAAAATTAACTCATACACCAAATGACTATATATATATATAATCATGAACGCGACTGTTACATAGGGGCACCCATTAAATTCCCATGTCTCTCTCTTTCTACGCTATATATGGTGATAGTATTAATAAGAGAAAGAAAGTACAATAATATTTCTGTTATTTTTCTACTCTCTTGATTTATTTTCCTTCTTTTCTATCTCTATCACTCCGGAAGTGATTTAAGCATCGAAGGGACTACGTCAAGATGCGTCTTAGTCCCTTGCAAATCTAGTGTTGATCTCTCTCAATAAGTCGACCCGTCAAAAGCCAACTCGTCAAAAATTGACACGCCAAAAATTGATCCTCCAGAAGCCAACCCGCAAAAGTCGATTCAACAAAAGTCCGCTTTAGCAATTGTTGACTTGTCCCGATTAACCGCTCCTTTGATATCGATCGGATCAATATATACGATACTTGATATAAAATATTTACTGCACAAAACGACACAAAACCATGAATAAAGTATTTAATTCTTACAAAAACAAAACAAAGATATAAAATATCAACAAGTGGAATTAAGAGGCTCAAAATTATATTATTTACGTAGCTATCTTGACATGTCACAAACAGCTTGTATTGTCATTGATTGGTAGTTCAGTCCATCACCTCCGCAGTAGTATATTTACGTACACACAAGGACAGTTGACTTTTGGACGAGGAAGTTGAGAAGTTGTCCAAGTGGACAAGTCAGTGTCGGATTCCAACGGCAATCCACTTGTTCATAAATTTCAGTACAACTTGATCAGCAATTTAATTCAGTTTTCTTTAAATAAATAAATGAAATAAAAAGCGAAGAAAGTTGATTATTGATCCAGCAATTAGTCCAACTCTATGTGCTCTCTGGTATCTAGTTTGATCCTTTGAAGTCATTATAAATGACTTGAAACACACAAGCGAAGAAAAACAAGAATTTCAACTGTGGGGATAAGAACTAAAGATCAAACTTGAGTTTTTGTTCTTATCGAGCTAGAAACAAGTTGCTTTCCTCTTCTTTATTCTCCTGCACAATGTAAGATTCAGCCATCTAAATCAAAAGGACAGTCGATAAATGTGAGAAGCATGATGGTTTAAGTGTCAACTATGGCCAATGCTGGACAGTAGATACACAATATGATAGTTCAAGATGTCAACTATGGCAAATGTTCATCCTTTTCGAACCCCACAAATCAACAAGGGCACTACTCTGAAGCCCCCTAGTCATCTCAATCGATGATAGCCGTAGCCATCAATCCCTTACTGTGAAGAGGTTAACTGTCCATCTTCAATCCTCCTCCATCCATCCATATAGCTTTAATCATCCATGTCTTTTGGAGATCCTTTACAACCACAGATTCAATGAATTCCCTTGCTGTTGTTTTTCACATGATAACTAGAAACACAAATACTAAAACATAAACAAGCACTCAAAATTATGCAAGATGCCTTAATACAAGGCTCGGTCACAAGTCAGGGATGGTGCCGAACGTTGTAGTGTTTCTTGTCCCATTTACTCGCATACATCTCTTCAGAGGGCGTTAGCAAGTAGTTCATATACACACTAAATACTCTGGTCAGTTTTGTAGTCACTATGATTAACGGCAGATAGCACAAGGTTCAGTTCCATTCCTTTGTTGTGGAGTATCCAAAGATGACTCTTCTAACCAAACTCGATCTTACACGCATGAATGATTGGGGTGTGGCAGGTAAAACACCTTCTGAAATACTCTCCAAATGGTGTTTTGGGAACAGGGAAAAGCTTTCCAACAAGAGCCAGAGGCCAACTGGAAAGCAAATAAGCTAATTGATCTTGCATTTGAAATAAAATCATTAGAGATATGAAAGGAAAGTATTGACGATAACTGCACGAGATAACATTTTAGCTTCCAAAGAATCCAGAATTTACCTTACAAAGGCAATTGCAATTGAAACTAGCCATAGTTTCCAAGTAAGTCTGACAGTCGAGGTAAACTTACCGAGAAACTCAATGATCGACACCTAGAAAAGTGAACACCATTGTTATGTGGAAGTCAGCTTAGCGCACTGCCAAGTAGGCAACAGTTACAGCTCTAATTACGTGTAGCAAAATGGTGATGCCTATTATCCCCATGAAGAGACGGTTTTTTGTGATTCTGCTGAATATATCCAATTCATCTGATTTCCTGGCATTGAACTCATTAAATACCTGAAAACATATTAATCACTTTAAACTACTTTCAAATCATATCTGGTCAGGAGTAACGGTTCTCAGGTCATCAATAGAATCATTATTAGAAAAAGAAAAACTAAGACACTCACCTGGCATAGGACAAAGGTATTAAAGATAAAGGTATTCTTCACTTTATCAGAATGGGCTCTGTTATCATTCTTCAACTGCAGAAGAACACTTCAAATTTGAATCAAACATCTGTACAAGAACAAAAATGTTTTATTTGCAAATATAGAAAATAATTTTACTTAACCAAAAAAATGCAATCAATCTTGGAAGCATAAACAACATAACCAGGAATATCATGCCATAATTCTTTTTGCAATTTCTACATTGTTGTGACTATCACTAACCAAAACAATCATTTCCTGAAAATGTTCAAAACTTATAGCTAATTGTAGAAAGTAAATCCTAGGCAATCTGTAGAGGATATTTAAATCATCAATTGAGCTGAATTTTTTAATCCACAAATCTCTCAACAGCATAAGTTTTCGAGCAAATGTTAATGAGTTTGAATCTCAATCTCATTCTTTCTTTTTTTTTGTTTATTCACCCATCTGCACATGTTCGAGCAAAGACGTGTCTTTAGTATGCACTCTCATGCAATATGAACTGTAGTTTAAGCTTAAACTTAAAATGTCAAGGGAGATTTATCATGAATCTATAGATTTGTTATTTCTTCATAACTTAAACATTCTAGTTAATCCTTTCAAAGATGCTAAATGGTGAAGCAAAAGTGAAAAGTTGACTCTAATAATTGTTGCATCAAATAGCATACTTGAAGCTCCTATAGGTTAAGAAAATTGTTTCCAGAACAAGTATAGAACCTCATGAGGATTGCATTCATGATATTGAGTTTCTAGAAAAAGAACTGGCATCACAATATTGATTGTGATGTTCATAATCAAAACTTAACTCTCCATCATCGTCATTAGGATTGCATTCATGATCAGCATATTCTTCCAATTGATCATCCTCCAGTCCACTAAACCCATAATCATTGTGTTGTTTCTCTGCTACAGCTTTGACACATGACTCAAGAACTTCAAGAGATTTAACTCCTCTCCGGAAGAAGTTCAACTGATTCAACAAAGATA
>JBBMKF010000007.1:5259297-5270872 GCA_037834155.1 Curcuma caesia | reverse complement strand
GTACTCTATTCTACTCTTCCACTAGATGAAGTCCTCCCTAGAGAACAGAGGTGGCCTTGCAGTGCTGTATCCTTCCTGATGGGCCATTGAAATCTTGCACACACTCAAAAAATTTTGAGATGTTCTAAGACTTGGTCTTGGATTAGTAGTGCGGGAGAAAATAGAATGAATTAAAAAAATAAAAAATTAGAAAACTTGCTCGATCAGTGGTTGCACTGTGTTCGAGCACCCCTCGCTCTGATACCAATTGTAGGATCATTAAGAGCACTAGAGGAGGGGTAAATAACGCTTTCGTTGCATTTTCACAGTTCGTATAGCAAATCCTTGCGAGAATAGAAACAGAGAATGCAGCGAAAAAAGAAAATAGACATAGGGATTTACTTGGTTCAGAGTCACAGGTTCTACTCCAAGGCCCACAATCAAAGGATCATTTCTGGTGGATAATTATAACTCCCTTCTTACGAAAGGGAGTTAGCGATTTACAAAAATATATGACCGGTAATAACTATACCGACCTAATAAAAATTAAGTACAAATTAAAATTACTGACAAAGTGATGATCTCAAATTCTGGTGCAGCTCTTCAACGTTACAACAATGTCCTGGTTGATGCTTCGCGTGCAGACGGTCGTCGCTTTTTTATAGAATAATGCTCTAAGGGCTCTCCCTCGAGACTCTTTTATTAGGGTATCCGGGCGCCTCCACGCTGTTCGTCGATCCACCATTGGCGCTGCTGACTCGATATTTTCGGGCACCTGCATCCCTTTCGGGCGCTTGTATGCTGACATGGAGGTTCTGCATCAAACTTTGACTCTACAATGTCTTATCCAGATCGGGACTCCTGGAACCACTCCGGGCGCCTGGAAGTTGAGGTGTTCTAATCAATGGGACTCTGCCACCTCACTGCTTCACTGGCCCCATTCCGCTGACATCCAGTCGCCTGGAATCAATTTGGGCGCTTGGAGTCTGGTCGTCTGGATCCAGATAAGGGCGGTCAGAATAAAAAGTTTCAGTCCTTCCTTTTCTGCATTACAAGTTAGCACAGAACAAAATCTAACAGGAAAGTGTAACAGTTTTACCAAGTTTTTTAGTTTTGACTTTGGATTTCCAGTGAAATCCTGGGTCAGACTGACGCCTACTGTTCCCCTTACGAAGAACGTGCTCTCACCCACTCCACTCGGGAGAATTTACTTGTTATTAACTAAGTCCTCCAGACTTGTTGGACTTCTGCTTAGCCTCGATCCTTGGGCCCTAGAATTTCCACCGCTAGACATCTAGTCCACCTGACCTGTCTAATCTTTCACCTGGTGTACTTGATCTGCCAAGTCTTCCTGCCTAGTCCTCCTGACCAGGACTTCCTTGCCTAGTCCTCTAGACTAGGTCTTCCCACCTAACCCTCCAGATTATGTTTACCTAGCCTACAACCAGGACTTCTACTGCATAGTCTTCACTAGGACTTCCATTGTGTAGTCTCCATTAGGACTTTTCTATGCCTAGTCTCAATTAAGACTTTCCTGTACTATCTGCACACTTAGATCAACTCATCAATAAACATCACACACTTAACTTGAACCTTTTGTCGTTATCAAAACTAATATTCGATCATCTGATGCTCCCTGCACCAACAATTTCTTCTTCCTCCTCACTTGCATGGTCACCCGATTCTTTATACTCTTCTGTCACTGTTCCGCTCCACGATTGCTTATGAGTTTTCTTTCTGTGAATTACAACTATTATAAGTGATTTCAGTCAACATGATTATTGATTTTTTGAGAGAGATATATTTGCTCGCAGATATACAAGTATTTTCTTATAATAGATAAATTATTATACAAAATTAAAATTGTTACTGTATGCATATCTTGCAAATATTTATTAACATTCTTTCACCATCCGACATTTAATCATTTCCTATTTGCATGTCTTACAAAATTATATCTACTTGTATATATGATATGTTGATATTACCTTTTGTGCAATACAAAATGTATTGCATTATATCTATTTATAATTTAACAACAATTAGATTTCTCTTCAATGGTTGTGAATCATGACTGTGGCAATCGATTGCTCCGTAATTGTTCCATGTCATCGTTCAAGTTAACTTTTTCTGTGATTGTTCTATCGATTTTACGATTGCTCCTGTAAATTATGATTGTTCTGTCTATCACTCTTTTTCTCTTCCACGATTACTTCGTAATTTCTACTGCTTTACAACTATTATAAATGTAAGTAACTACTATCTTCATTTTAATTTTTTGCACGATTTTGCTTTGATCCCAAGATTAATTATGGATTGAATTCTTTCTTTTTTATCATAGTTGAAATGCATACTTAACTACCTAATTATATGATTAAAATGCATGTCTAATTAAAGTTTTAATGTATTATTAGAGTTAATTGAAGATTTTTTACAAGATATATTGCTAAGCTTTAATTTTTAATACGTGCTTATGCTTTGTAAAGGGTGTAACATATTTTTAATTTTGTTTACTAATGTTGTTTTATGTAGAATTTAAATTAGTCAATTTCTTAATTATTTTTTACTCTTTTAAAATTTTACTAATTTAAATTATTCTTACGTGGAATATTAAAGAGCACAATTATAAATATTTTTAATATTTTTTAATTCAATAAATAATGTTGAATTTTAGCTACTAATGTTATTGTTGAATCTATATAGGCGAAAGTGAAATTTATATCAGAAGTCGTTCTTTAAAATTTATAAGATTCTAAGTTGATCATGTCAAAATTTATTTGTGGTAGATTATTTAATGTCAAATCAAGAAAGAAAAAGAGAAAATATTATTCTATCATTCTTTAAGCCAAGAATTGATAATCCTTTATCATTCGAGAGAACTGAAACTAATACATCCATTCATAATAAGGAGTTTGAACCTCCCTCTAAATCTTAAAGAGTTGAGTTTAATGAAACTTCACTTGAACAAGGTCTTGGATTGTGTATTTCAATGTGGTGACATCCTGTTAATTATCGTGGTAAAATTAAATGAACTTATATCAAAATGGGGTCATATCAACCTAAATTACAGGAGTACCCACGGTCTGAATCTGAAAAGCAACATCGTCGATTTTAATATACATGGTTTAAAAAATTTTCATGGTTAGAGACTCTCCTTTAAAGGATGCAATATTTTATTTTCCGTGCTATTTGTTTGAATCAAGTGAAGCACAACAATCTGCATTTACAATTGAAGGGTTTAAAAGTTGGAAACACGTTAATGATGGAGCCAAGTGTGCCTTTTTGTCTCACATGAGAAGTTCTAACTCGGTGCATAATAAATCTGCAAAATCTATTGTTGATGTGATAAATGTAACTCAACATACAGATAAAGTTATGAATCAAAAATTTTCTAAACATATTCAAATGAATCAATTAAGACTTGCAGTAATAATTCAGAGTGTTCGTTGGCTTAGTTTGCAAGCATATGGATTGAGAGGTCTTGTCAAGTGTGCCTTTTGTCTTACATAGGAAGTTCTAACTCGGTGCATAATAAATTTGCAAAATCTATTATTGATGTGATGAATGTATCTCAACATATAGATAAAGTTATGAATCAAGAATTTTCTGAACAGATTCAAAAGAATCGATTAAGACTTGCAGCAACAATTGAGAGTGTCCATTGGCTTAGTTTGTAAGCATGTGGATTGAGAGGTCATGATGAATCTTCAGATTCCCAAAATCGTGATAATTTCATTGAGATGCTAAAACTTCTGGAAAAATGGAACGCTAATATTGGTGATGTTATCTTAGAAAAAGCTCCGGGAAATGCAAAGTATACCTCGCCAGAAATTTAAAAAGAAATCTTACATATTATTGGTAACAGAGTCAGAAATAAAATCCGTGATGAAATTGAAGATTCTAAATTTTGTATTTTGGTGGATGAAGCAAAGGATGTATCTAACAAAGAACAGATGATTATAATTTTGAGATTTGTTGATGTTTATGGTTTCTTGCGAGAGCGTTTTTCTCAAATTGTGCATGTTCATGATACCACAGTTGCAACACTTTAAAAAGAAATATGTGATGTTCTCACTAGATATAATCTAGAAATTCATAATATGCGAGGTCAAGGGTATGATGGTGCTAGCAACATGTGTGGTGCTTTTAATGGATTGCAAGTTTTATTTCTTAAAGACTGCCCCTATGCATATTATGTGCATTGCTTTGCCCATCAACTTCAGTTAGCATTAGTTGCAGCTGCTGAAAAGGAGATCTGTATATGGCTTTTCTTTTTGGATATGACAACTATTATTAATCTTGCTACATCTTCTTCCAAACGCAATACTGAGTTACAATCTACTCAAGTTAATGAAATTGCACATTCTGTTGTTACCGGTGAGCGCGAGACTCAGATTGGTACTTTGCATCGAACAGGAACTACTCGTTGAAGCGCCCATTTTGATTTTATTTGTGATTTAATAAATATGTATGATGCAACTATTAATGTGCTTGAAAGTATTATCATTGATGGTTCCTCTATTTCAATATGTGGTGAAGCTGGTGGTTCCTTAATAGTGATGGAGTCTTTTGATTTCATTTTTATTTTGCATTTAATGCATAAAATTATGGGGATCACATATTTACTTTGTCGTGCATTGCAACAAAAGTCTTTTGATATCATAAATGCAATGGATTTAATCTCTACAACTAAAGCACTTCTCCTAACATTGAGAAATGATGGTTTTGATATTCTCTTTTCATATGTCAAATCATTTTGCAAAAGATTGGATATTAATATTCCGTAGATGAGTGCTCATTATAAGCAATTTAATCGTTCATGCCAGCAAAAGGATACCATCACAGTTGAGCATCATTTTCATTATGATATATTTAATGATGTAATAGATTTTCAGTTAGAAGAGTTAAACTCTATATTCAATGATGAGACAATCAAACTTTTTATACTTAATTCTGCTTTGGATCCAAAAGATAATTTTAGATGGTTTGACATTGATAAGATTTGTACTCTTGCTGAGAAGTATTATCTTATAGACTTCACTAAACCGGAAATGCATAATTTGAGGTGTCAACTACAACATTATGAGCTCAATGTAGTTTGTCATGAAAATTTTCAAAAAATGTCCACTATCTCAGAATTGCGCCGAGCTTTATTTGAAACAAAAAATTATAATATTATAATACGATCGACAAGTTGCTTCATCTAGTTTTAACTTTGTCTGTTTCTACGACAACTACACGCGTGTATTTTCGGCTATGAAGTATGTTAAAACAGTTCTTTGTAATAAAATGGAAGAGAATTTTCTCACAAATTCTATGATTATCTACATTGAGAGAGAGAGTTTGCTTCAAATATTGATTTAGATTATATAATTGATGAATATTATACTTTGAAGAATTATAAATCACAACTTCAATAGTTGTATATATGGATCATCTTTGTATCTTTGGAGTTTGGTATTGAAGGTGGCACATTGCACACTAGAACACAACTTAGTTTGGTATTGAAGATTCTATTATGCAATTACATAATTATGATTATCATGGTACAATTCTCAATCTAACCTAAATATTTGTTTTCTAATCAGGGTCTACATTGTTGCCAATGATCAACTTATTATCATTGGTCATCAAGAGGGTGATTTTATGACTAACCCTGGGTCACCAATTTTTAAATGTATATGAAGAAGTAAGGTTAGTTATCATTCTTAAGTCAATATTTTTTTTAAAAAAAACCTTGTAGATTGTTATTTGTATTCAATATAAGTATCCAACATGGGTATTGATGAAAGTGCCCGATGTCATTATTTCTAATAAAATTTTACATGTGATTGATAAAAATATCTAATGAATTTTACATGTGATATAGAAAAATACTTAGTGCCTAGTTAAAGTGTAAATGTCAGACATTGACTCAAAAGGAAAAATGAGTTCAAGTATTAAAGATTATAGGATCATTTAATATTTATTTATTTTTATAAACTGATGTATTTTATTCAAAATCATGTCTAAAATGGGGTGGGATTGAATTTACTGGCATGGTATTCACATTGCAACACTTATATTATAGTGTTCTATGTTTTTCAACTAGTGACTTCTTTCTTAGCAGTTATTAGTTTAGCACTTTTATTTTCATATTTCTCAAATTATATTCTTACTTATCCAGGTTGTGTATAGTGATGTCTACATGCTTGATAATGACATGAAATGGAATGAACTTCTGCCCCTACCCAAACCAGATTCTAACATAGAGTTTGAGTGGGTTAATATTATTAATTCAATTATAATTATTGGAGGTACAATAGAAAAACATTCTATAACAAAAAAAGATGGTGTTAGTTGGAGAATGTTTCAGTTCAATTCGGATAAATTAGTAGAAATTTTTTCCTTTAAATCGAAATTGATTTTGTAAAGAAATTTATTATTTGTTATTAATTTTCTTTCTTTTTTTAATTATTTCTTTAAATTCTCTATTAGATGAATATTAATTATTCTTTTAGCTGTCTGATCATTTTTATTTGATTTCTCTGTCCGACGCATGGAAAGAAGATGAGAATCACACTGATACATTAATGCAACCAAATTTCATTTTTGAAAAAAACACAAATAAGTGTATGGGACTACATGGTGCACTTTCATATTTATTGATTACCTATCTTGTTAATTAGCTCATCTAATTAATACTAGCCTAAATCGGAGTTGCTATGCAGATCGGATCTTTACCATCGATCTACCTATCATAAGTAAGCAATTTATATGATCTTCATTACATACTACCGCTTTCGATTGACTTGGAGAGCAATGAAGATTTATTTATTTTTCTTTTTTTTTGTATTGTGAATATCTACATAAAGGAGTAGTACATCTTATTTTGTTAAAGAAAGATAAGTTATTAAAGTTACAAAAATATAAGGTTCGGTTACCAAATAAAGTTGGCCTAGTCCAAAAAAATTAAACAGATCAGGAACCAACTGATGTTTGTTGATCTAATTAAGAATTACAAGAGAACCATATATATATAGTATTAGTTATTTTTTATCGTGCTCATTACATGATCAGAGCATATTATTGGTATATATGCCACATGGTATATATACCTAAGGGCGGAGCTATGTACATGTGTTATTTACTTTAGTTCGAGGGTCGACAACGGCCAACGATAGATGATGTTGGGTGAGTTGGTAGTGGGAGAAAAGAAGACAACTTAGGAAAATGAAGGATGTCAGATGAGTTGACGATGAGAAAAAAAAATTAAATAGATCAGGAACCAATTGGTGTTTATTGATCGAATTAAGAATTACTAGAGGACCATATATCTAGTATTAGTTATTTTTTATCATGTTCATTACATGGTCAGAACAGATTGTTGGTATATATGCCACATAGTATATAAACCAAAGGGCGGAGCCATGTGTTATTTACTTTAGTCCAAGGGTTGACAACAGGCAACGATGGAGGATGTTGGGTGAGTCAGCAGTGGGAGAAAAGAAGGATGTCAGATGAGTTGATGGTGAGAAAAAAAATGCAAGTTGGAGCCTGAGATCAGCTCAAGTAGATCGGCAGTCTTGACTCCGCCATTATTGCCCTTCCCTTCCGAATAAGAGGTATGGATCTTGTGCCTTCTTGTTTCTTTATTTGGTCTTTCATCTGGCTTTGGTTGTCCACAAGTTTATGCCTAATCTAATTTAGTCTAAAACGTAAATTTATTTGATTTAGCCCATAGTGTTCCAAATAGGTCCCACATAGTCTTGCTATGGAGTTAAATCTCATATATCTAGTGGTCTTTCATATATTGTCTTTCAACTTGAATTCACATCGCTTTAACAAGGCTCTTCTTCATTGGTCCGCTCGTTTATACTTTCATGTACCTGTGGCAACATTGTCTTACATAGTCACTTGAAAATTGCAGAAGTGACTTTTCATGTGAGCCATCAAAATACAACTTGCAGTATGCTTGCAGCAAGGCCTTAAGTCCTCTGCACCGAGGAGGCATTTTATTGGCTAGCAAATGGTGCAACTTGTCCACTTGCTACAAGTTGATTTCCAACAAGCCAACCAAACTCGGCATTTTGAATAGGTTAATTTAACAGTTTATTTGGAAGTTCATAATAAGGAAGAAAACTTAGAAACTTTGTTCAATATGTTTTTTCAATTATCCACTACATGGTATTTGAGTATATCATGTTCTTGTTTTTATCTAATTGTTCTTTGCTAAGACTTTCCAGCTTTACTTTTTCCAAAATAATCATCGCTAGATAATGTAACACTGTTTGGAGGTAGGTTTGCGGATACTCAATCTCATCATATTGCTGCATGAAAGGAAAAACAAATGGAAACACTGAGGGCAACTCTTGGCATTAAAGATGAGAAGAAATCATCTTGGAGCTAGGGTTAGAACAAAAATTTGATTAAATCGAATAAATAGAACTGATCGAATTAAAAAATTTAATTCAGTTTTTTTTCAATTTGATTTTATTTAATAAAAAAATCAGCTTTTTTTATTTATTCGGTTCGGATTTGATTTTTATATTTTTATTCGATTAACCTGAATAAACCGATCAAAATACAGCAAACTGCAAATTGGTTTTATTATTTACTTAGATTTATTTGATTGAACAGAGATCAAAATATCTAATTCCATCATTTTAATTGAATTAAATTATTTGTGTTGAAAAAATTTATTAATTCGGTCGAATTAAATGATATTTTATCGGTTCGATTTATTCGATTATTATTAAAAAATTTGATCGGTTCGATTTATTCGATTATTATTAAAATTTTTGATCGGTTCGATTTATTTGAAAAAAATCAGTTTTTGATTTATTCGAATCGGTTCAATTTTAATCGAATACTCAACCCTATTTGGAGCCTGAAGAATTTGTTGATGATAAATTCGAACAAGAGAAGAGACATGATTTCTGATGAGCTACAATATAAAAAACAAGAAATTAAGTCAATGAATAAGATAGGAAGTCAATAAATAAAATGGGAAAACATATGGGTGAATCAAAACACGAGAGCAGGAAATCTGGAATTGATAAATCAAAGCACCTAAGAAAAGCATTCATTTTAAGAGAGATTTCAAGAGAGCATGATAGTGATAGATTTCAATCAAAGCAAGGAGGCAAGGATTTTAGTAACTATGGCAAACAGGGTATAAGAAGAGAAAGGAAAGGTGAAGCTGCAGAAGAATGGAATACTATGCTTAGAAGTAATTAATTGGTAAGGTGAAAGGGAAAAAGACAGTGAAGGAAGGCTCTACAAAAACCACGAAGATAAAAAGAAGTCAATTGTGAAGTATATTGATAGCAAAGATGCTAAAAAAGATGCAATTGATCTTAGGCACTAGTGAAAATTAAGGAGAGCTTTGTTGATATTAAAAGAGGGAAACACCAAGATAACCGACAGTACTCTCTAGATGTAGATCAACATCACCACACAGAAGATTCCAGTAAGTTTTGCATTGATGGTCCAAGTCGGCATCATTATGCTGAAGATTCTAATCGTGATTGCCACACTGAAGATTATTGTCGGCGTCGTTACATGGAAGATTTTAACCAGCATGGTCACACTGGATTCTGATAAACATGACCACGCTGAGGAATCTAGTCGGCGTGGACCTACTGAAGAATCTGGTTGGGGACGCCACACTGAAAATTCTGGCCGGCGTCACCATGCTGTCTTTCTCCACCCACTGCGCTGGGCAATGTTTAAGTTATTAAGTGTCGGGAGAATTAATTTAAGTAGAGTCATCAAGAACTAGAAGGGGATAATGCATGTCATGCCTAATTTCATTGGCCGATTTGAAATTTGAGTTGAGTTAAGGTTACTCATTAAATGTTTCTGGAACTAACCAGATTAGATCCTTGCGCTTAGGGATATTCTATTAAAACTGAATCGAATTAATCAAAATCGAATCAAATCAAAATTTTTGAACAAATCGAACGGCTCAAATTTCAAATAAAAATTGAATAAATTAAACTGATAAAATATTAATTAATTCAATTTTCGATAAAATTAATTAAAAAATTAAAAATTGTAAATATTATAAAAGATTTATTAATTAATTAGATATTTATAAATTTACTCATTTAAAAATTTAAAAATTATTTTTTATTTTAATTATTTCGATTTAATTGAAGAAAAAAAATTAAAAATTGAAATCGAACTGAATTAATCAAATTAATTGATTTTTTTTCAAAATTAAAATTTTAAAATAATTAAATTAAAATTTTAAAATCGATCAATTCAATTAATTTATTCGATTTAATAGAAATTTTACACACTTCTACTTGCGCTTGCGCTTTTATCCCATTAACTCGGAGTTTCGTTTAAAAAGATATACAAATATGCCTATATTAATTAACATAGAATTTTTGTATTAATAAATAAGTCATATTGTTATTATAAATTTTTGAATTTGCTAGAAGGCGCATTATATTTTGTGCATTTAATTTTTTAAAAATCTTTTTTGTTCAATTTAATTTTAAATTAAAGTAAAAAATAAATTTTTTTATTTAAACCGAATCAAATTGATTCGAACCAGATTAAGATTTTTTAAAATATAAAAAGGTTAATAAAAATTTAATTTTTTTATTATTTAATATCTATTTATAAAAAATAAATAAAAGTGAAATATGTTAGAAAATAATATTTATTTATTATTCTATAATAGGACTCATATGATATATTAATTAATTAAGGGCTTATTGGTCATTATGTATGAGATCATGGGAAGTTATTTTAACCTCCCATAATTGCACGTAGCCGACTTGATGGGAGTTGACTATTTTATGTACTTGGGTTCTATCTCTCTCGAGAAAGTTCTTTTATCGAAGCCATCAGAAGGTGTGAAGAAGGAAGTAAAGGGAACGGGATAGATTGAGATTCGTAGCAATTGTCTTCTGCCGTCATTGTTTCTTTATCATGGATCAAGGTAAGTTGTCGATCTAAAAGATATATAAATGAGAATCATAAATTTCAAGATATTTCATGTTTAGTTTTCTGAATTAGAAAACCTTGGTTAACAAAATAAAATTAAGAGATTATCATGAGTTTTATTATTTTAATTTTATTATTCTTTTATATTTTAAAAAGGTTTTAAAGTTTTAAAATTAAAATTAAAAATATGAATAAAGTTGAATGTTGTATTTTTAAAAAAAATATTTTGTTAGTATTATTAATTATTTTTTATATGAAATTATTTGATGAAATAATAAAAGTTTTATTTTTTATCCGATCTAATTCAGTTGTGTTTGATTTATATATAAAAAATTAATTTTTTATTTTAATTTAGAGTTGAAATAGATCGAAAAAATATTTTGAAAATTAAATGTGCATTTTGAAAAATAAAAAAAAATTTGGTTGCGCTCTCACGTAACAGATCCGATAAAATCTCAACGAAACCGATCCGATAAAAGTATAAAATCGGGGCATTCGATCGTAATTTCTGCCCTCGTCTTCTCCTGCTTCCCGATCGCTTCCTCTCTGTCTCTCTTCTGCTAGGGTTTACTCCGCCAGTTGATCCTCGCGAACGAGTCCAAGGAGATGTACAACGGCATCGGGCTCCAGACCCCTAGGGGATCCGGCACGAACG
>JBBMKF010000007.1:5234893-5248283 GCA_037834155.1 Curcuma caesia | reverse complement strand
GCGCTTCCTCGGCGCCGGCGGGCAATTCGGCGGCGCCGGCGGTAGCTTGCTCTCCGCCGACGTCGGCGTGCGGCAGCAGTGGTCGGGATCACCAGCCTCCGGCGCTCCTTCGTCGACCTCCTGCCCTTCTCTTAGCGGAGGGGAGCCAGTCACTTGGACGGGCCTCGACTCTGCAGAGGCGCCTGACATGACGCACAGCCAGCGACAACTGAAACACGAATCTATGCTTCAAGAGCACATATATATGTTTGAAAAGGCTTGCAAGAGAAGGTTGCTGACAGTAATAACAATGGCGTTGCGAGGTTCCAAGATGATACGGAGGACTTTTTACTTTTGGATGGATGGACGCAGACGGTGCGTGGGGCCGTCGGGAGAAGGTAGCTCATCTTCTATTCATTCATTCCAAGACGACAAGGCAGAGGCAAAGTGAGTGATGGGGTGTGCCGTGTGCTGAGAGCATACTGTGGGACCCGAAACAGGAAGGGGCCCCTTTTGATGGAATTAGCTGGATATTTAGGAAGCTTTTTGGTGGCGATCGATTTGAATTCAAAAAGAGTAGAAGTAAACAGGGGGAAGGCGGCTCATAGGATACCTTCAGGAGAGAAGAGGAGAGCAGGGGGCCCCAGGGCTAAATGGACTTGGCATTGGATGCTGTTGGGGGCGATAAATGCACCGCCGACTTTGCTTGACGCGATCAGTGGAAGGATGGAAGGGAAGCGAATTAATTAAAGGGAATCGCTCTGGTTGGTTTACTTCTGCTGGTGTATTGTTGGGGGCTGTTGTTGTGGGGCCCCTTCGCGCGGTGAGCAAAATTTCTATTAAATTGAAATAAATTTTATTCTATTAATTCAAATTTTTATTTTTATTTTTAAATTTCAATTATTTTAATTTATTTTCAGTGGTCGCATGCATGTGTCTCATGGCATTGAGATGCCACGCCGTCGCCTTGCCGACGGCTTGTCGACCTTCCTCTCGTCGTGCTTGAGAAAGAGTGCTTCCTCGTCGAGCCTGCGCGATGGGCTGGAAGCCCACGCGCAGGTCGTCGTCCGTGGCCTCCTCCCCCACGTCACGCTCGAGACCGACCTCGTCCTCATGTACGCCCGCTGCTCGGGCATCCTCCTCGCCCGCAAGGTGTTCGACCGGATGCCGCAACGGAACATGCACTCCTGGAACATCCTCCTCTCCTCCTACGCCCAAGCGCCCCTCGCTGACCAACTCGGGGCCCTCCTCTCTCTCCCCCGCAGTCTTCTCCACTCCGGACTTCGTCCCGACCACTTCACGCTTCCATCTCTCTTCAAGGTCTGCGCCGCCGTCGGAGATCGCTTTCGAGGCATGGCGTTCCACAACTGGGCCATATGCCTCGGGCACGAAGGTTGTTTCATCGTCCGGAGCTCCATGATGGATATGTACGCGAAATGTGGGCTCCTGGATGATGCCCGCTACTTGTTCGAAACAACGCCTCAGAGGGACAGTGCTATGTGGAATTCTATTGTCTCTGGTTACGCAAGGCTTGGATGTTCAGCGGAAGCGCTGGCCCTTTATCGTAGGTCGAAATGCGAGGTCGAGGAGGATTTCATGGCCATTCCAAGCATCTTGAGTGCGTGTGCTAGGGAAGGAGACTTGAGAAGAGGGAAGGAAGTTCACGGTAGAGTTACTCGGTGTTTGTTGTTCGACTGCGACGTCACAGTCGGCAATTCTCTGATCGATATGTATGCTAAGTGCGGCTGCGTGGGTGATGCACAGAAGGTTTTCTCGAGAATGACCAGGCAGAATTTGGTTACATGGTCGACTTTGATCTCTTGCTACGGTGTCCATGGCGACGGTTACGAGTCACTGAGACTGTATGAAGAAATGCTAGAACGAGGAATGAAGCCAAATTGCATAACATTCACTTCGATCTTGTCCAGTTGCAGTCACTCTGGGCTTGTGAGCCAGGGCATGAGGATCTTTGAATCCATGCAAGATGTTCACAGTGTGGAGCCTGGAGCCGAGCACTATGCATGTCTAGTGGACCTTATTGGTCGTTCAGGAAGGATCAAAGAAGCCCTAGGGATTATTGGGACGATGCCCATGGAACCAACTTCCAGTGTTTGGGGAGCACTGTTAGGTGCTTGTGTGATATACAAGAACATAAAGGTTGGAGAGATCGCATCGTCTAGATTGTTTGAATTAGAGGAAAGGAATGCTAGCAACTATGTGGCTCTTTGCGGAATACATGAAGCACATGGCCAATTGGACTGTGTGGCCGAGTTGAGAACAAGGATGAGAAAACTAGACATGGTAAAGAAACCAGGGTGCAGTTGGCTTGATGTGGATAGGAAATTGTTGATTTTCTATCAAGGTGATGCTCATGCAAATCCCCAAGTAAACGGTATCCGCGAATTGTTAGATGCTATGAATAAACATTCATCAGTCCTATTATAAGTGATCTTGATTGTTACTCTGAATCAGATCTCGTTGCTTTATCACAAAGTTAACCATTTGATTCTCCACATTCCTTCAGAAAGGTTGAAGAAAACAATGCCAACACTAGAAGAGAAGGATGTACATAAATCTAAACCAAAGAAGAAAATTCTGTTAACAACACATCCATGCATGTGAAATAAAATGAATCCAAGTACTATCAAAAACTCCAGCAGAAGTTCTAGAGGCCAAGAATTTGATCAAAGTAACAAAAAAAGACCTAGTATCAATCACTATATGAAAGCAAAGGCAGCTTTTGAGAGTCATAAAAACTGCAATGGAAGAAGAATGATTGTAAAAAAGGCAAGTTAAAGTAGCAGGTTGCATATGCTGAAGGAGGTAACGATCTATCAATCTTAAGCAATTAGAAGGTGATATCTGTTAAGATTCACACTTATATTCTTGATGAGCAAAGAATTCATCTAACAGTATCCTAATGCACAATACAAGATGCTTGCCCAATTGCTAATTATTATTAACAGATCAACAGTCAAGCTCAATTGTTTAGGCGATCGGAGGATAGCATCAAAGTTCATCTTTCCTTTACCCTAATTTTACCTTCGTCAGAAGGAATCACTGACAACAACCAAATGGGATCACCATCCATGAAATCCAAGATATGATTCAAATCAACATGAAAGAATACTGAAGTATTTGTGGATCATCAAACAAAATCCGACTACCCTAAAGCCAATCGAAGGATGGGGTTGGATCGCCTCTGTCTCAGGCGTGCCCTTTAGGAAGGCAGAGGCGCGGAGGGGGCGCCGAGGAGGGCGGACTGCTGCATCTCCAGATCGTTGAGCTGCTGTTCGCGGTCCATCTCGATGATGAGGGGGACGACGAGCACGAGGAATGTTGTTCCTGCTATCCACGCGGCCTTTCCAGTGCTGAGGAGGAGCTTCTTGGCTACGGTGGAGGCCTCGGCGGCGGCGGCCCTGGCCCTGCCTCGCGCGACGATCGCAGATCGCGACACCGATCTCGATACGCAGGACAGCACTCCATCGCCACCGCCGCTGGCGCCCGGCGCTGAGGAGGAAGAAGACGCCATTTTGAGAGAGAATGAGAGGCGGCTCGGAGCGGAGGGAAGCGAGCAGCGGAAGGCAAGGCAAAGTGGCAAACCCTTAACGCCAGAAATTCTCAGAAAATGCTCAGAAAACGTCAACTAGTTTCAAAAATTCTCAAACTAGACCCCTTCTTGAAAAGTCTGTTCTAAAGACAATGACCCTTTTGAAAATATAGATCTCAAAATGGCCCCTCATTAGACCTTCAAAGTTTGTAGTTTTTCCAAATATATTCTACATCTTTAGAATTTTCAAAATGCGCCTCTGACTTTATAAAAGTACAAAAGATCTTCCCTCTGGCATAATCTTGTTATTCATCATAAAGTTGAAATTTTATCACTTAAGAAAATAAGGTATCATTAAATTTGTGAAAGTAAAATTTATATTAAAAAATATTGTTGACTTAAAGTGAGTTATTTAAGTTCATCTATATACAAAAAAAAAAGAGTCGGCGTTAAATAATTTACTCAATTTTTCACTGTTCAAATGTGTATATTTTTCTTTAATAGGACGAGAAATCTGAGAGGTTGATTACCGAACGCGGAGCGGAGCCACACAAGCTTCAATAGATACAATATGCATTACTAAAATTCCTCATTTGTTTTCTTTTTTTATGATCCATACACTGTTGCACACAAAAGAAATGCCCTCACATGAACATATACGAAGAGAATCTCTGAGCAATTCCTATGTTACAGGATCAAATGATTTGGATGCCTATTGACGTTTCAGATTGCAGTTGATCAAGACAGATAAAAGAAATGGAAGATTTTAACATAATCGAACACTAATAATTATGAAGAAAAAGGAAATGTTTTATTATGATGCAGCTTTGAATTACCTTAGTGTTCTAGATTAACAATAAAAGGCAATAGTGATATGCCAGATCTAAGATATTTCAAGAATTTGGAATCACCGTCACTGTGAAAGGAACAGAAGACCTCTGTTAAAACCGCAGCTTCTGCACGTAGCCTACATCTTACAATGACACTAAACTAGTTTTCCACCTCATCTAATCCCATGGCCTTGTGTTTGTTTTGGAACATATTTTAGTCTGCTATTCTTTTCAGGCTTAGTTCTAAATTTGTGCTTGGAAGAATTTGAAGGCTCGATTGAGCCTGCTCTAAGCGACTCTTTCTCTGTGCTACCGGACCTGCCACCTACAAAGCTATCATGCCCTTTCTCCAGGCCATTTGGTACACATGGGTTTTCAGGCATTACCTCGTAGTGGCCGTTTTCAGCAGTATCATAATCATCAAATACTTCAACTTCAGATGGTAAAACTAGCCTCACATGATTGGCTACAATAGCCTCCTTCCATCCTGCATAAAAAGGAATGTTAAATCATGTTTAAGATGTATCATCACGCCTAGTTAATTAAGATATTGCCGAGTAGAAAGGAACAGCATTAATTAGTGGGGGAAAGACTTACGCTGTGCGAGAAAAGCTTCTGAAATTTTGCTTGAGAATAAAATTGGTCCAGTACTCGGTTGCACCATCAAAAGATCCTGCTGTGCCTCAGAAGTACTGTCCATCCTCTCATCCGGAGAGAAATTGGTCTCCCCAGCAGGAACTGGGTCGGTGAATTCTTCACGTGAACGCACAATGAAGTTTTCTTTCCACGTACTAGACACACTGCTCGTACCACTCCTGTTTTCATGGAGACCCACAGGTTTCCACAGCATCTCGTTTGGGGGCTTGATATTGTGCTGTTTAGTATGAAGCTTGTCAGGCTTACTTCTTGTTCTATCACTACTTCCAAGTGCGACAAGAATAGAGCCAATTATAACTTCAGAACTATCAGGATTGACTGACTGATCTTGATGAATCCTATCAATTCTGTTATATGATGCCTCTTCATGTTTATTTTTCTGTGTCCAAATCTTCTTGGAGGCTGATGAGGTGGCCTTCAGGTCCTTGTAAGGGGCATACCTCATTGAAACTGAAGGTGTTGCTCCAGGGAACTTAACTGTAATCCCATTTCGAATGGTTCTTTTTGGTTTATACTGGGTCAAAAAAGAATGCCTGGGATTCATATGATCTTGAGCAATATTACAATCAGCAACTTCGGTATCCATTCTAACGTCAATTGCTGCAGTAGGGCCTAGAGATTCATTAAGTTCCACAGGATGATGGCCTTCATTTTCTCTCTCTGTAGTATTGAAATCTGAATGAGGGGAATCATTTTTTTCAGCTATTGGTGAAGAAACCCTATTTTCCTCCTCAAATAAGTCCTTTGATTTCTGTTCTTTCTGCTTAAGTTTCTTCAATCTTTTCCTTTCGAGGAGTTCAGCTTCCCTGAAATCAGGGCAGATTTTAGTTTTTCTGAGGATAAATCAATCTACTTATTCTTCAAGATTGAAATATAGTTTTGTTTATATTTCATAACAAAAAATTTACAAACTACAAGGATTTGCATGTGTCCACGAACCTTCACTAGCAAACATGAAATATAGTTGGCACTTAATTCAATAGTTCAATACAATGTTTCAAGTCACATACCAGTGTAGACTTCACAAGTTCACTGGAAGCCCAGAACAAAATCATATGGATGCCAATGCTTGTACCATAGTGTGAATGGATGCAATAAGCACCACAATTGCAAAGTAGGAATTTAGTTTTACAAGTGTTTCAGTTAGCTTTTAGATTGGTAATATTTAATTTGAATTTACCTAGAAATAAGTAGTTGGCCAAAGGATAGACAATAGTCTAACCGAGACATGATCAAATGAATGTAGGTCTGACATTCACGGAATCAAGGCCTATGAAGGGGGAACTAGATTGGTAATTTTTTATTTGAATTTACTTAGAAATAAGTAGTTGGCCAAAGGATAGACAATCGCCTAACCGAGACGTGATCAAACGAATGTAGCTCTGACATTCCCAGAACCAAGGCCTATGAAAGGGGAACTATGGGCCTTGAGGTCTGTTGCAGTACCTTGAAGAAGTGTGACAAACCATATGAGAGCAATTTGGAGGCAACTATGTCTCCCCTCCAAACCTCCTACACTCATGCTTTGCCTTTGCAGACCACTTCTGTCGAGTTGAATCCATCTCGGCCAAATTGAATCTTCTCCGGCCAAAACCATTTCGGCCAAGTTGACCCTAACTTTGACCAAATGCTGGACTTTGGCTGCTTAGACTTAGGTTGTGTTACCTTGTGGAGACAAGGTGGAGGACAGAAAAATCAGGT
Organism: Curcuma caesia; assembly: GCA_037834155.1. Lineage (NCBI taxonomy): Eukaryota > Viridiplantae > Streptophyta > Magnoliopsida > Zingiberales > Zingiberaceae > Curcuma > Curcuma caesia. The sequence continues at coordinate 5,241,566 of JBBMKF010000007.1, read as the reverse complement.
AAGAAAAGAGAGGTATGAAAATCTAGGAAAAGAAAGGTAAGTTAAAGAGCAAAAGAGAAAACCACTGGGGAGAAAACCACTACAATTAGCTTCAGCCAACTATTTCATAAAGAGCAAAGTGTTACCTTCGGCATACAAAGTAGAGGAAAGAAAAAGGGTAAGAAAAGGGAGGGAAGCAGTGGAAGAAATTTTTTTTGTCTTTCTTCTATTTGCTTTCTGCCCAAATCAGTCAGAAGACTGCCACAGTTGATTTTGGCCAACTACTTCATAAAGATCAAAACTTAAAAATAAATTTTAATATCCATTTAGTATTATTTTCCATTTTTATGTTTTAAAAAATTAAATTATTAAATTTTGTTTCTTCCCCTCCAAAGAAACAATGGAAAAAAGTTTCACATGTCTCTTGTTTCTTCTCCAACGAAACAATAAGAAGGGAATCACTCCATTTCTTTACTATCTCCTATCTTTCCCCAATACCATATGTTTCTTTCCCACCTTCTTTCACTTCTAGGAAACACTGCCTTAAGAGAGAAAGGAGGATATTGGTCTTTTCTCTTTCAACAGAAAGTTCAAAAATAATGATTTCAAACCTTCTTTAGAGACAAGATAGTAACCATGTATTGGAACACACCTTATAACCAAAAATGGATCTAACAACAGGAAACAGAATTGGCTTTGATATCAAAAGGCTTAGCAAGTACTTTCTTGCTTCAATCAGATATGTAAGCTATATCTTAAATGTTGAAATTTAGATTACCTTCTCTTAACACCTTCCTCTTCTTCCATAAGCAACTTGTGGTATTTCAAAGCCTCTGCATCCTTATCAGTATGCCATGCTTTGACCTGCAATTGTGTCAGTGTGGTCAAAGATTTTTTTCCCTACACTACATTGTCTAAAATGATGAATCAACTATAAGAAACTGATATTTTTTTGCTCTACCAGTTTTTGTTCAAGCATGAAGCTAACACAAGCAATCAAGTTTTTCATCTCCAATGCAATCTTTGACACTTCTCCATCAAACACGAACTTTTGCACTGACATAGCTGTGCCAGTAGACAAAAAGGTCTTTTCACTTGCATTATCAAGGATGCCAAATAGTTCCTCAGAGGATAATCGAGAGCTGGAAGGCTCTTCTTGGATCAAATCCTATAAAACTATAATAAGTTATATAATGGTGGTAGAAAGAACATGCATCATCAGCCAATTGCTGGAAGGATTTGTTTTTTTACCAATAAAGCAGATCCAGCCTTGACATATGCCTGTGGTAGAGAAGAAAATAATGGTTTCCTTATCCATGAAGACAATGACCTCACAAGTGAAGAACCATTAACCTCCTGCACATGCATTTCTTATCAGAAATTCTCTCCATAAATTTAATGCAAAACTAGCAAACTTCTACTTAGTATTCCGAAATGATGTATATGAGAGGACATGATAACCTTTTGAAGAGAATGAAAATAACAGGGAGTACATAAGTGTAAGCCAATCAGGCTTGTATAGACAACAGTTCACAAGTGAATTTTGACATTACAGTGGGATTTGTACTAGAAAGAGCATCAGTCAACGTTTCAGAACTTAAAGAATAATAATAATTAATATTAATAATAAAGCACAATTTTAAAGTGAATCATGAAAAATGTAAGATGTTGAAGAGAATGATCTCACCTCTATACCCATATTGACGAAAGAAAGAACATCCTTGCCATCCTCCAAAGATAGCTGAAATGCAGCACTAAAAGTCAATGCTATGAACAGAAAAGAACCAAACTAAGTAGTTAGATATGAACTGGATTATTCTATGTCAGCATGAGAAGAGCCAAAAGGCAAAAAACTACCAGTTTAACGTAAGTGGACTGTTTGAGATTTAGTCACTCTTTAAAAGTGATATTTTCCTCTCAAGTAAAAAGGACTGTGCAACTGAAATTAATGATTAAAGAAAATAGTTACCTTGTCCCAAAATAAACCCAGAAAGTCCCTGTTCCTCGGAAAATCCTATAAATGCCAAGGAATAGTTATCCAAATGAAATCAGGTGATGAAATAGCCATAAGAATATATAAATAGCATAATCATTTAATGTTGATGAGAATATAGAATTTTTTTTCTTCAATGAAGTTCAAACCATAAGGTATAAGAGTCACATTTCCATTTCTGGTATGTCCACAAAGCAAGGCAGGAAGAATAGTGAACAATTGAACAATATACTCATGCAAATAACAGGCTCCTTTGGAAAAAGTGATGTGGACTTATAAAATACTGTGGGTAGTAATTAAATACAGTTGTAATTTATAATTTCGAACGACAGGGAAACCAGAGAAGAAGAGATTTTATTTACATAATGGTATCACCAAAGCAGGTCTTGTACTTATGTACATATCTTTAGCTCATAAAGGAAAAAGAATTGGATGTCCATTGTCCTACTAAAGTAGATAAAAGAAGATTTAAAATGAAGATGCGACTTAAAATAAAGAAGTTCAAAGGGTAAAGACCTTATCAATGTTTAGGGAGCGCCTATGCACAAGTATGTGCCTTCTATAATTTATTGTAGAGCAGAACTCTCGAGAACATTTTTCACACTTCTGAAACTGAACCTTAGGTGATGAAAGAAAAGGCCATCCTGGAATATCTGGCAAAAGAAGAAAATGCACATTTATTAACTTGAGACCAAACTCTTTGTTTTCGCCAAACTTAAAAACCTACTCCTAGTTGCATCCCAAATACCTGTTTTAGAGAGTTGACATACATTTTTCAGGCTCACCATTCGCCCTTGCAGCAGCTTGAGCAAAGGCTAAAACAGCTTCAGGAAATCTAAGTGCTTGCATTTGTTCACATGAGGCTTTTGTTCGCTTAAATGCATATTCATTGTCATTTGAAGAACAACTAGGTTCCTTAGCCTCATTCACGTCAGTGGGCTCACCCTTCCATAGTTCAAAAGGGATCTGCTTTCCACCTGCACAATTTTCCAACTTTAAACCTTAAGGAATTTGAAACCAGAAACATACGTGCTGGTATTATGAACAGAGTAAATTTAACCATTGGACCAGATGATCACCAGTTCTAGAAAATGGATCCTTCCCAATTGCTTGTCTGATGAAAGTGCTAAGTGAATCCAGCCCTTCCTTATCTGGCTTCATCTCAATAAATGATATCACAAGCTCTTATATTTGGCAACAAAAAACAAATCTTCGGAAGATTTGTTTTTTACCTTTCTGGTCATAAAAGAATACAATTATACTTAGACCAATGGAGAACCTAATTAATCAAGTTAATATGGCACGCCTGAGAAAAAAAAAAATATTTACCCACCAAAAAGTCAAACAAACACTAAATAAACGAATCTTGTTCTGCAAACAAATCCCAGCACTGTGATACAAAGCTAGATGGACGTATGAAAAATTAGAATTAATGTTTTCAAAAACAGATGCAAGTGATGAATAGTCAAGTCATGGCAGAAAATGTGAAACATTGGTGCATACACTGTCCATATTAAAAAATTGCATCATACATTGACAAGCACCAAAAAGAAAATAAAATAAAATCTGTACAATCTATAATTTAAAAAATAAGCAATCCATATGAAAAAGTATTTAATCTAACATATAATGCATAAAATTAATCATAGCAATTCATAAATCCTATAGAACTTTTAGAACTATCACCTAGTCCATCCAAATAATCAAGTTATACAATTCATACTAATAATATCATAACATAACCCAATATAATTACAACCTCTTCTGAATTTTTTAAAATTGTGCTGACTAATTTATTTTAACTTTAATTAATTTTACTCATGAAAAATAAAAGAATACCATCTGTTAGTCCAACAAATGATTCAACCAGAAAAAATGTTTAAGAAAAAAAAATGCCCTTAGACCTTGGAGCACAAAAAGGATACATAGTCTTGTAAAAACAAAACTCTCTTCTCTTTGTAGTGTTCCAATTTATCAATACATATTATCATACTTATCAATATTCTTACATTGTCACCTATGTTACTTGGGAGTTGGTGTCTGGGTTAGACCATATGATGAGTTGGCAACATGGTTTTAAGCTAAATGAAATTTATTTTTTGATATGTATACCAAGTGTACAAGTACTTGGATAGTGCACATGAAACATGATGATAATGGAGATCATGAAGACATGAACCAAGTGGAACTTGTAGATGTGGCAATTGTGGAAATTGTAAACTAGAGGCATGGACAAAGTGGAGTTCATAGAGCTTGTGGACATGGAAATTATGGAGATTGTATAATGCTCAAGGGCTAGAAATTTGTGAGTGGAGCATGGAGCTCAAAGATATTGAAACTTGTTTAACTGGGACTAACACAGTGGTATTCAATTGATAATATTGGTTTTCTCCAACATTCCCAATTAACATGTTACAGACTGATCAGAAACATCATAAATACCAATATCTATCAAATATAAATCTACACATCATTTATGCAAACATTAAACGATCATAAGGCCAAAAAGGAGAATATTACCTATCTCAAACATCATGGGTCATGAAATCTCATAAGAAAGTTGGAAGTTGCCAGACCAGTGTTCTCTTGCATCACAGGTATGATTCAAAACATTGAAATCTCTAGAAAATTTAACATTCTTAGGCAACTAGATATCCTAGATAACCTCCAAAGTCTACCAGATTCAGCTTATAGCCAACTAAAAATTTCAAGCTAATGAATATTAAAAGATCCATATCAACAGAAGCCATGAAATTGGCAACGACAAACAAAGGATACATCAAACACAACCAGTGCATTGACCACAAACTAACAATCCAATTTGGCACCCGTATATGAGTCCGATATCTAACAGCATATAGTGATAAAATGGCATAACTAATTTTAATATTTCAAGTAAATTTCTTCAAAACGAATGACAGGAATCGAGTCGCTTACCGAATTCAACGATCCCAGAAACGGTAGAGGCGATTCCGAGGGTCTTCAAACGACGATCGGACCAATATCTACCAGAACCTCAACGTGGCCGAACCCAGACGACTGGTAACGTTAACGGGTCGATCGATATGAAGCGAAGCGGAGGCAGGCGACGACTGGTCGACGCACAACCGGGAGATCAGCGCACAGAAAACGACGGCGGTGTCGAACCGAGCACCGAGGGGATAGGAACGAGATGCGAGAAGAGTTCGATGTGAACCCTAGGAAAGCGGCGATCAACGGAGTATTACCGAAGAAGACAAAGAGGGGATGTGAGCGGGAGTATAAATAGGAGAAGAGAAAAATAAAAACAAAGAGAGAGAAAAAAATTGCCCAAAGTGTAGGCGATAAGCCGCTGTTTGTTCCTTAACCTGTTCGCGCAGATGGTTACGATTTGTTTCGTGTAATAAGTCGTCGCCAGTTATATATAAGTTGATTCATTTAATCCCCTATAATTTCACTCTACTTCAATTGATCAATCAAAAATATAGAAAGGGTGTGTCTTAATTTAATTTTAATTAAAATTTAAGATATTCAAATTTTTTATTAGATTTATAACTATTCATAAAATTAAACAACCGTCGGTAAATTTTCTTATGATATTGATTAGTGAAAGAAATTGCAATTTTATTAAAACGTTTAATTTTATTAAAAATAAATGAATATTTTTAGAATTATTAATAGCTTAATTTTAATTTTTAAGAAAATCCAAGCTATTTTTAAAAAAAAAATCAAACACTTACATGATGATCTAAGAGATGAGAGCTCAACTTTACATGAATAAATTGATCATGATCTAAAAGCACAGAGCATTCAATATTATGATCACATAGAAATCAAATCTTTCCAGAACAGTTTGACACAGCAAAATCCATACCTAATCTCCTAGTCATGAAACTCCTATCAAGAGAGATAAAAGGTTCCAATATTCTTATGAAATTTATTCGATGCATCTTTTTCAAATAAAGCAAATGTCGAATAGTAGCATTATTCCCTAGTCTCCTAACATTCCATATGAGATCATACATTTAAAACTTAGAGGAAGAGGAAGTCCGTAAACTAATAGATTTACTTCTAGTCATCACACTAGCAGGAACCATATTAGCAGATATATTCAAATTCCTACCAGTAGATTTAGTGGGCTTATTTGGAACCATAATAGTAGGAAAATTTAGCAAATGATTAGAGAGTTTAGCAACTTTACTTGGCACCATAGTGAGGGAGAAGGTTCTTCCAACAGCTCCTCCATGACCCGCAGCACTCCAGTTGAGTCGCCCTCAAATCCAATTGAGTCCAATTGCCTTCTGTTCCCCTCCAGTTGAGTCGCCCTCAGATCCAGTTGAGTCCAAATACCTTCTGTTCCCCTCCAATCGAGTCGCAGTCAAATCCAGTCGACTGATCTCCATCACCTCCTCCACGATCAGCAGTCCAGTCGACTGATTTAAGCCTCCAGTCGAGTCCCCAAACCCTCTGTTTGCCTCCAGTCAAGTTTTTAGGGTTTAGGGTTTAGGATTTAGGGTTTATGGTTTAGTGTTTAGGGTTTAGGGTTTAGTGTTTAGGGGTTAGGGTTTAGGGGTTAGGGTTTATGGTTTTAGGGTTTAGGGTTTTAGGATTTTGAGTTTAGGGTTTAGGGTTTTAGGGTTTAGGGTTAGGGTTTTAGGGTTTAGGGTTTTTTTTTATTTTTTATTTTTTACCTCTCATGGAAAACTTTCCAACAACTTTATT
>JBBMKF010000007.1:5205186-5227087 GCA_037834155.1 Curcuma caesia | reverse complement strand
TTGAATTCCTCAAAAAATCCATTGCAATGTTACTTTCGATGATTAATTGATAATAACAAAATTAGAATCTTGCAGTAAGAAAAAGCAATCAGGATATGTACTTCATTCAAAAGAGAGAGACTGTGATAGCTAAGCAACAATCACACCCGTAACTAGGATTACACTCTTTGATATCTAATATACAAATTTTATGACCACAACCATAAAAAAGTTCAGTTTAGTTATTTGCTCTTTTTTTTTTTTGTGAACCTTAATATGTTTGGGATGATTATTCTTAAGTAGCTCATACTTATGAGTTATGAATAGGGCCACATATATACTGACATACAATAATAAATAGGTTAATCACTTAATAAATTGATATGTCGACCACAATCACTGGATACTAATTTTGTAAGTGTTAGTTTGCTTTCAAATTTCTAACAATATAGGTGCAAAGGATAAAAATAGTATGACTCAAAAATATGTAATTTCAAAGCAACCTATCATGGAAGGAAGGACTGTTGTCGAAGCATGTAACATAATGGAAATTAATAAAAATAATATTGTACTATCAGTCAGTAAAGATAATTGTCAAAGATGGTGTGCTTGACATGAAATCAGTATCTGGAGGGACCAGGAATTAATGTATTCAGCATAAAACTAGGTTGATAGATTACTTTGATGTGACAATTGTTGGATAACAAAGCATATGATGAGAAAACTTATACTTCCCAAGCAAACTAGGATCATAGCATATATTTCTTTAAGCAAACTAGTATAATAACAACACAAATTGGTAGAAGGAACGCCATGTTTAAAAAAGAAAAATCTAGAGGAACGCCAACGGTTCTTTCTAAAGAAGCCTTTCTTAAATAATGAAAATGTACGTTCAACACTGTAAACCAGTAATAGTGAATTATTCAGCATTTGTAGCACTGGCACCAAAATAGCTATATTATAAAGAATGTCAAGGTCCACAGAAGAATAAGGTCCAAGTAGATATACTGAAATAATTTGGATTCATGACATTGTTGTTCTGCAGCACCAATTATCGTTCTTTCTTCTTAATCAATCATGAATCATCTACATTCAAACAATATATATTTGGGGAAGTCTATTCTTTTCCTATCGCATAGTTGCCTCGCGGATCAGAATCGCATATATAATCCATTTCCTCAGAACTAATGGAGTTTCGTCAATAGGAAATATAAATAAGTCTGTCTGTCGTTCAGTAATCATTTGGCAGGGAAGTTCACCAAAAGAGCTTAAGTTGATCAGCGAAAGACGAACAGTGTGTAACCTCAACAACTATTCAACTTTACGTAAAAACAGTAGATAAAGCGAAAAATCACCTGGGACTTGGACCATGAAAGATCAAGGACATCTTTTGTGTGGCCCCTAAAAGAGAAGATTGGCTTATCCAATAAAGCGAAAACATGCTCTGGCAGCATTAAGTGGTCGGAACTCACAGATCGTCTGCTGTGAGGGACCTTTGACCATCTTTTCTTCTCCCAGTGACTTGCCTCCGCAGAGGACAAAGCTACGGCAGGTTCCGGCGTGCCATTAGCAAATGCTGATATGAGAGGATGACAATTAGCATCCTCCCCGGTCTCTCCCTCCGGGAAAAACTCTGCCTTTTTCTCCAAGTCGGCGACCTCCCACACATGGATAACACAATCCTCACCTCCACTTGCCAGAAGTCGCCCATCCAAGCTAAATTTGATGGTCCAGATAGCTCCGTTGTGCGCCTGAATCGCCTGAGTAATGTAGAGACCAGTGAGTTCCTTATACGACTTGCCGTACTGCCGGACTCTGATTCTCTCGGGCCCGTGATGGGTAGAATGCGAACCGTCAAGGCTATCATCGGTGGCCGAACTCGACCTCCTCCCTCCCTTCTCCGACGAAGTTTCTCTCTCATCATTACTCCGCCTTTCCCGTTGGTGGTGTCCTCCGGAGACCACCGTGCCTGCTATGTTCTTGATGCTCTTGAGCCAGCTACCCTTCTTCTTCGATCTGAGACTCCCTTCGCCGGCCCTTAACCCACCACCAGGTCCGCCACAACCATAATCGTTCCTCTTGCTCTCGTCGCTCCCGGACTCCTCGACGCTTTGCCGCCGCATGAGCTCCTGTACGAGCGGGGAGCGGCCGACAAAGATTTCGAATTCCTCCATCGTGAGCTGCCGCCCCGTCCCGACCTCCTTCAGCTTGTTCCACATTCCATCCTGCCGCATCTCCTTCACCACGAACTCTCTGCCATCGTCCAGATTCCTAATCATACAAGGCTGCTGAAGACCCCCGCCTTGCGACCAGGAACGCCCAACGAGGGGCGGCTTATCGGTGGCCGGCCCGGACCCAAGCGAGATTCGCTCAGTCCGTTCCGAACGAACACAATTAGGATCGACGGAGCCATCCGATCTGGATCTGACGATCACCGCGACATCGGACCGCAAGGAATCAGGGAATGAGACGGCCGACGGCCCAACCTCCTGCTCCACAGTCCTCGAATCGGCGGCGTCGCGGGATGGGGACTTCGGACGGGCGAGGGCGGGGTCCCCGCCGAGGCCCATCTGTAACAGCAGTCGGTTCCGGCGCTCCTCCACTGACGACGGCTCCGAGATCCAGACGTCGTACGAGCTGGAGAGCGGCGGCAGGAAGCTCGCGCCGCGGAGGGAGCGGCGGTGATGCCGGTGGTCGGCGTCGTCATCGGAGGCGGAAGTAGACGAGCTCGACGAGGACAGCACGCGGTCCAAGGACTCGTAATACAACTCCTCCTCCTCCACCTCCCTCGCGATCGACGGCGCTTCCCAGTCGGACCCCCTCATACCGCCATCGCCGCCCGCGTCGGACGCGGCGAGCCGGCGGCAGTTCAAATCGGAGAACAGCAAACGGATCGAAGCCAAAAACGCGATGCGATTTCGTCACCGCCCGGCACTGTGCACACAAAAAAGCCACCGGGTGGTGTCGCGAACAGCGGTTTCTACTGGGAGCCGGACTAGCCGTTTTAATGCCCAATTAAAGCTCGCTTTACTTACTCTGAAGCCAACGCCATCGATTCATAATTTTGTAAATAAAAAACAAAAAAAAAACAAAAAGAAGAATCATTAAAATGCTGAAATAATTTAAATTTTAAGTTTGATATATTCAAAAATTCAAGTTTTTTTTTAAATAATAATAATTGTTTTTCTGCTGGCAATCGACAATTTTAGTGGCATCAGCGGCTGTGCATATAGCGCCATCTGAACACATGAACGTAAAATCTTCGAGTCCGTAAGCAGGGCCTTAGGCAACTACCAGGCAACAGTGGAGAGGACGGTTCCCACCTCATGAGCAAAGGAGAGCAAGCTTCCACCACACTTTTTTGCACAACAATCCACCATTTCGATTTGAGAGACCCCCCTCCCCTCCCTTTTTGCTCTCTCGCTCCTAATCTTACCGCCGATCACCAAAGCTTTAGGATGGTGATGAATTAATGCGCAGCCTTGTTCATATGTATGCATCAGCATCACCCAGTGTGCCTGACACCGCCCCATCAGCCATCAGAGTGCCGTAGTCCCTCTGCAGCATGCAGCGGCTTGTGAGTGAGCCTGAGCCATAATAATGGCTCGTACCACGCTTAGCTATTCTGTTATCATTGTTCGCTCGCAACGTCTCCTAATCTTTGCTTCCTCCGCAGGACAGCAGCGATGCATCTTTCCGTGCTAAGCGTGACAGTAACAACCGCGGCCCGAGCGACAGTAGGTGGTCCGCCCTCTGAGGCCGGTTACTAGTCGTCCTATCGAGGAGCCGAGCCGAGATGGTCCCCAACTTTTCACAAGCGTACGTATAACCGCGGCTTTGTGAGTAACCCCGTGTTAAGGTCATGCGATGGTGAAGATGAAGGTTGAGGTAGCTGATGATGGCGAACCCTAACTGGCGAGGGAAAAGGGAAGTGACAGAGAATGCATGCGAGAGAAGGAACAGGGCGATGCGTCGTCAGCTGGGGAGAAAGAATATTGAGGAGGACCAGCTAGCTAGCAGCGAGTAGGGCTGAAGGAGCATGAAACGGTCGCTCTGTTGGTGAATGTGTGTTATGGTCCCCGTGTGTGATGGGATTCATTGTTTTCAGCGTGCCGTGCCACCATTGTTGCCTCTAGCTACTTTGCCTGTGGTCGATCGTCGAGATTAATTTGTACACAAGATCACATGATAAATTGCTGTTATTTTAGTGATTCTTCTTCAGGTTTGTTGTTCAAAACGTTTTCCTCGATCGCTAGCTTTGTTCTACTACTCATTATATAATTTGTGGCCGTATCGTACGAATGAACTCCTCTTTCCAGCTCCGACAGCCCAACGTAACTGATCCCTTTCTCCCTTTGTTCCTTTCCAAGTCAAGTCACCTGCTAATGATCTTTCCCGGGAAGGTCTACCTTTGCTTGGAGGGACGATGGTCTGGACTCTGGGCCTTGAAAGAAAGGAAGTTAGCTGTAAAAGGAGATAATTATTATTTTTATTTTTTATTAAAAAAAAAAGGAAATGAGAGCGATTCGAACTGCTAAATAAGACTTTCTAAACAATTGTAAATAGCAGGAGGTCTCAAACCGAGGAAAATAGATTAAAGGTTTGCATGGACTAGACCTGACGTCGAGCTGAGTCAACCGGACCCAAGCTAGGCCTGTATTTGATCAGGCTCGAGGTCGTAACCAAGTCAATTGGTCGGATATCCATTGACTCTGTTGCTGGACCAGAACCGTAATCAGCCTAACAAAGGTGCCAAATTGGTTGAGGTTCATAGACTTAAGATTTTTTTGTATATAATTGTTGTTATATAAAAATGTATTTAAAACAAATTCTTAATCAAGACTCAAACGGTTTCTCACATCAGAGTTAATTACTATTCTTAATAGTTTTGAAAAAAAATCAGAGAACAAATAATTTCTTTTGACTATGTAATAATGCATTTATGCTAATAAGAATCACAATATTTTAAAAAAAAATACGATGACGATACGTTTAAAATTTAACTTACTATTTTAAAATCATAAAAGATATATAAAGAACTAAATAAGTACAAATTCTTTACATTAATTATATATATATTATAAATTTATAATTTTAAAATAACATGAATCACGAATCGACTCGTGAACCGATAATTCCAAATCATAAACGATTCTGAAACGTGAACTGCAATCATCTAAGACGATTAAAATTAAAGATCAATCTATCAACAACCGTCGAACTCAGAACTGGAGTCGAGTCTATACGAACTTACTAAAGATGAATGTTAAAATATCGAATAAAACATTATTATTTCCCCCACAATCCTTCTTATTCCTCTTGTCCATGCAGAAAATCTTTAAAATGCAACTCTAGTCTATAATCTATAGCATAGCTATTCTGTATTCATAATAGAAGAATACTTAATTATTAATCCAGCATAAACGATGTTGTAAATTTCTATTCGTCCTGTTTCACCAACCATACAGTGAACAACAGATTACTGTTGGAAACATCTAAAACAATATAAGATGGCATTGTTTAAGAGCCCATAATAACAGTGTATCCAAATTAAACGAAACCAAAGGGACTAACAGAAGATAATTCAGAGTACCAAATCAGTAAGGTTCGAGTGGCAAAACTACGCCAAGCAAAAGCCAAAACGACAATAGAAGATGACTGAGAAAACGTTTTTATGGTACCACACAAGGAGTAACTTAGTCGAACAAGCTAAAACCCATGTCATCATCAGATTCCTCAGCAGGTTCCTCTTTCTTCTCTTCAGCAGGCGCTGGTGCAGCTGCAGCAGCAGACTCAACAGCAGCCACAGGAGCAGCAGCAACAGCGAATTTGCTAGGATCCTGTAGCAATTACAAGATTAAGAATTGTATCAGTTTATTCCGAGAAAAAAAACATGCAAGAAATAGAACAAGAATGACAAAGTCTACCTTCAGAAATTCCTTCACTTTCTCAGCCTGTGGGAATGTGTACTCAGTTGCTATTGCAACAGCAAGTACATTCTTGTATGCATTGATGAACATGTGGGGAGCTGCTGCAAGTGTTGGGTAGGAGATGGCCAGAGACAGTGAAGTAACCATGGAGATACCAGCTGCTAGCTTCTCAATGAGGTCATCCTCAGTAAGATCCAGTACCTCAGGGCTGAATACAGATCCATCTTCATACACAGAAAGAATAACAAGACCATATGAAAAGGGCCTAATTCCTAGTTTTGCAAGGAGAGCAGCCTCAGACGAGCCCACTTTGTCACCCTTCTTAATCAGCTCAACTGGGGTGATGATTTCAACAGTACCCTTGTTAATTTTGGTAGGAATATTGAGCACCTGCCCATGAACAAACGAGGGTTAAAGATGAACCCACCAAGAATATGATTGTCCCATACAAGGCATAAATCTCATTAACCTGGAAGAAAGATGTCTGGGAAGGGTCCAGTCCAGTATTTCCAGGAGGAACAATAACATCAATTGGTGCTACAAGTCCAACACGAGCAGGAGCTCCCACCTGTATAGATAGATATACAGAATTAGAAGCATTGATATGTACTAATACATTTTTTCTTTCCTGAGACAAATGTCAAACCATATCTAACGTAGAAAATAATAGATGAATCAAACTAGTGTAAGAACAAAAGAAGCATAGGAGCATCGTACTTAACATCAAGTAAGCGCACAAGAGGAGCATTCTAATTGACATCAACAACCTAGAAATTTGTTGGTTTGGTCAAGTTCCTATTATTTAGAAGTCAAGCTCTACATTAAACCTTTTGAGTTGGCAGTCAAGATTCAAGCACATACCAAGAAAGATTAGACTATTTCCACCTAAATCAATACAATATAGCACAGCCAAAAGTATTCATTTTATGAAAAAAAAATCAGTAAGGATGGAAAGAATAAACCAATTCTTTCACAAGGTAAGCAACCATGGCATTAGTTTGAATGCTATGGCAAGTTCATTATAGTTTGAAGTTAGCCAAATCACAAGACCAGCTCAACAGTATCAAATAATATAATAGATTAAACAATTTATTTCAACCCATCACATCCATCAGTTGAGTATAAGAATGATAGCATGTGAATGAGAAATTTAGGTATTAAAGAAATTATTAGCGCGCACACATGAATAAAAGAACTTTTTTGCACCGTAACCAGAAATAGTGCAAACCATATTGCATCACACCAGCTAAAAGTTTCAGAAGCAGAAACTATTTAAATTACATTCTAAGAATGAAATACTCTATTGGGCATGTAAGCAACATCACATGACTCTAATCATGATATTGTTTGCGCGGAAACAAAAATAAAATGATTAAATTCGTAACAAACAATAGATATTAATAGGCAAAAGTGGCATCGGAGTAGTAAATCTGCAAATGTAAAATCAATGAATCGCCTAGTAACAAAAAATATTTTTTGACTATCAAATCAGATGTTGAAAACAAACAAGTGTTCAATAATTCGTTCATACCTTGTACTTGGCAACCTCTTCACTGACTTCCTTGAGATCTCCCTTTGTAAATATCAGGCCAACGTTTCCCTAAGTTACACGTGGGGCGAGAAAAGAATTAAGTTTCATACTCACAGAAAGAAGAAATTTTAGAGATCTCAAAACAGTCATTTTTTTTAAGAAAAGGGCGTCAAACTAAAGCATTTTTGCAGCACAAACAGAAGGAGCAAGGCAAGGAAACCCACAACGAGGAGAGGGAGCAGGTTGAGGTAGCTGTTGTTGCCAGTTTTCTCAGCATGAATCTTGATGCAGCGGCGGATAAGCGTATTTTTCCCCATTAGAACAACGGAATCGCCACGGAGACCCGAGCGGATGTTCTGCAGCTGGTTGGAGCCAACATTATCAGCGGCAGCAATGAGCACCTTGCTATACTCATCGAGAAGCGCGCAGAGCTTCTTGTCGTACAAGACCTTCTTCTCGGACTTCGACAGCTTCACCACCATTTTGCCTTGCTTGTTCGACTCCGAACCGAATCGAGCGAGAATAATCTACAACAAAGACCTCCTTCGAGGGCCAAGACGAGCACAAAGCCACGTCAAGGCGGACGGGGAGTCGAGCACCCTGTCTCTTTAACCTCTGTGAGAGAGGAGAAGAGAGGAAGACGAGTAGAACACAAAACCCTAGAAACAGAGCTAACGGCGGCTAGGTAAAAAAACCCTAGAAGCCTTGGGCGGCCTTTTATAGACGGGAAAGAAGCAGGATAAGAAATGTCAACGTGGGAGATCAAGATCAATCCATTCCATTCTCTATCAGGTCCACTGGACCGGACCGGACCGAACCGGATCAGTACGACCCTTAACTCTCAGGACGTGGTTCAAAGGAGATTTGCCGCGTCAAGAACCAAAAGAAACTCCCTGCGTTATCAGTTTATTAACGTGATCTTCAGTTTCTGCAGAGATTTTAATTGCTGCTGGAGATTGGGATTCCATTGGCAGTTTTCTTTCACGAGGAGTTACTCAATGAAAAAACTATTATTAATCTTGAAAGTTTCGATCTGCTCGATGCCAAGTCTCTTTGATCAGCTGCAAACTAATCACTTGCTCTCAAATCTGCAATGGTTTCCGCCCGTCCACGCATGAAGTCCGCCGTCTTCTCCCTCTTCCTCTGCCTCTCCTTGGTCGTCGTCGTCGACGCCTCCCGCAGAGGAAACAAGAATAACGTGATCGACAGGTGCTGGCGGCGCAACCCGAGGTGGGCCGCGCATCGACAGCGACTCGCCATGTGCTCGGTGGGCTTCGCCGGCAAGATGACCATGAACAGAGGGCGCGGCGTGAGCAGCTACGTGGTCACGGACTCTAGCGACGACCCCGTTCGGCCTCGCCCCGGGACGCTGCGCTACGGAGCGACGGTGCTCCAGGGCAAGGTGTGGATCACGTTCGCGCGAGACATGCAGATCCGCCTCGTGCGCCCGCTCGTCGTCAAGAGCTTCACCGCCATCGACGGCCGCGGCGCCGACGTCCACATCGTCAACGGCGCCGGCTTCTTGCTTTATAAGGTACGTACGCATGCACGTTCGATCATGTGCAGTTGGAAATTACAAACGATCATAACAAATTTATATATCGATTCATTTGCAGGTGCAGAACGTGATCATCCACGGGCTGCAGTTCCACCACCTGCGGTCGCAGGCGCGGGGGCCGATCATCGACCCGTACGGGAAGCTATCGCACGCCGGCAGCGAGGACGGCGACGCCATCAGGGTGGTGACGGCCTCCAAGGTGTGGATCGACCACAACACGCTGCACTCGTGCGAGGACGGTCTCATCGACGTCACCCGCGGCTCCACCGACATCACCATCTCCAACAACTGGTTCCACCACCACGACAAGGTTATGCTCCTCGGTCACAGAGACGGCTACATCCGCGACAAGGCCATGCGCGTCACCGTCGCCTTCAACCGCTTCGGCCCCGCCTGCAGCCAGCGCATGCCCAGGTGATCCATCACATATATACATCATCAATGCATGGAATTAATATATGAATCAATCAGGGTGAGGTACGGATACGCGCACGTGGTGAACAACTTGTACGACGGGTGGAAAGAGTACGCCATCGGAGGAAGCGTCGGGCCGACCATCATGAGCGAAGGGAATCTGTTCGTGGCGTCGAAGCAAAAGGAGGTGACGAGGCGGATGCCTGCCCGCAAAGGCAAAGCGCTGGCCAAGTCGTGGAATTTGCGTTCCGAGCACGACGCCTTCGAGAACGGGGCCTTCTTCAGGAAGTCCGGAGCCCCCGTGGCGAGTCCCCGGTACGATGCGCAACAGAGGTTTACGGCGGCGAGGCCCGGTGCGGTGAGGGCGCTGACGAGGAACGCCGGCGCACTACGCTGCAGAACGAATGCTCGATGTTAGCAGAACTAATCTTGCAAGACTTAAATCACATTTATATGCATTAAATGTGTATAGAATAGAAGCTCTTCGAAATTTGCATAAAACTGAAGCAGATACACATTTTAACTCCTATGCGATTGAACGCTTAAATTATCAAAACATGATCTACAAGCAAGGAAGCAGTTACCTTGATAGTTGGAGCTAGTTTCAAATTGATATAGCTATCTGTATACGACCACAGACATCAGGTAAGTTTGATGACGGCTTTTAAGGGCAAATTCAGGGCGAAAGAAATAACAGGCTTTGAAAGATTGCAATTGAAACAATTTAGTTGCACATCAATGAACATTGAGATCCGACAATATCAGTATGCTAGGCATGTAACTAAAATGGCCCAGCAAACGGAGACCGACGAACTGTAGAGACTTAGGGCAATACATAGCTTAACCATTGTGGGTGGATTAACGACTAACTTCAGCAGGATTATCACAACATTCATAAGCAGCTCTGCAGTTTAAGATGTTGACTTCCAGTGATTTAGAAGATTCAATTTTCTTCACTCGCCAATCTTTTGGAGCTCATTCGAATAGTCGTTTCAAACGGGGACATTTAGCAGGAAGTAATTGCTTCTCCAACTCATGATGTTACATAGCCCAGTCTTCATCACTGTCGTCCTGGAGAAGGAGGCAGCATGTTAAGGAAAATTGTATTTAAGAAGTTAACTTTATTATGCATATACCAGACCAGACAAAAAAAAAACCAAAAGAGGATACATGTAGCATCAGATGTGGAAAAAAAATCACAAATCAACCTCTTTGTTCTAAACATCAAAAAGTTCCAACCAAACAGGTTTAGTCAGAAATACATAGGCAGTAGTTTGGATATCTCACGCAGTAAAGATGCTTTCATCAGCAATTGAAGTCTAAGATGCTCTTGTTTTGCAGATCACTATCTTTCATGAGACAAGAAATGATTGGATTTAACCCTTGGACGCTAACAAATTAAATCACTGATATAATTATCTAAAAGCAAGGATTTTCTTATATCAACTTGGCGTGCAACAAAGGTCTAGCCAACAACAACTATGCTGCTAAGTCCCTTGCAATTTCCCATCGTACAAATATCTTAAGTTTTCGTACAAGAATTGCATTTAGAGCTATAGTTAGAGAAAAATAATTAATTGCAATTAGAATAGATACTAACCTTGTCGAATAATCTTCCTCAAGTTAATGATTGCAAAACAAACCCACAGGCAATGAATTTTTAGGTAACTTCAATTCTTACATTAGTTACCTGTGATTCTGTACAACTAATAAACAGAGAAGACAATACGTTCAACAATTCTATGGTTTACCTTAGAGTCACTTGAGATGTCTTCAGGCTCCACAGGCACCTACAATATATCCCAACACAAAAACACTAAACTCGACAGCTAAAAAGTATGCTGTTGAATGCTTCAGGCCATTTCACAAACCATTTTTTTCTGTAAGATGTAAACTATAAAAAAAAGAATGAAAAAAAGAAGATGAATTTTCCTAAGCTTACAAAAGAAATTCAGAATTTGCATTATATAAATTCCTATAAAAATTGTAAATTATAGTGTATATATCAGAATTCAGTTTGCAGCCCCTTCATGTGAAATCAATCATGCACCAATATCAAGCCACAACGATAGTCATATGAATAAGGAAGCAAGAAAGTTCTAGTAGGATAGAAGAAATCAGTTATGACTATAGCAATAAATCTGTATAGAGTATTACTGTGTAGTTTAATGAAATAGTTCATTATTTTCAATGTTTTTAACTCATGATTTTTACCAGTTCCCAAGTTGCATACCTTACTTTTTACATGTTTTCTCTCAAGAAATTCAGTATCTAATGGCATACAGGGAAAAAGACCTTTTTTAGTACAGCTTTTGCAAGTTCTATCATCGAGCAATTTGTAAAATATCAATATTTCTTAATTCTGTTGACCTTGACCTTGCCCCAGTTCTGATGATATGCTCAATCTAAAACTAACTGTATCATCCTATTCAATCTCAATCTCAGCTCTAAGACTATTGTTCCTGACATTTTTTTAGGATGATCCATCGCATTGAAATTATTTGGTACTGAAATTAGCTGTGGGTCAGTATATCAACAACAGTCCAAGAATAAGCAAGCAAACTCAGACCAATTTCAGCATGTTTGTGTAAAGCAAATGCTAGCCTGGTGGGAGCCAATTTGGATAAGATGAATTATAGGTTCAGTAAGTGCATCAAACTTTTCTATAAAAATGTCTAACTAATGACTAAACACAGATATATGGCAAACAATATGAGATAATGGTCAATAGCCAGCTCCATTCTCAAAGTATATTAGAATAGTTTCAGCTATCAATGTTACATCTCTAGAGAAAGATTTGGCACTTATTCATTCCTTTAAGAAGCATTTACCTGCAAACTTGAATTCTGTTTCCCTGCATTTTAAACCATCCAGATGTTAGTTTAGCGCAAACAAAAACTGCAAAAATTAACAATTCAATAATATTGATTTCTGTTAATTTATACGAATTGATTTCCCAAAAAGAAAACACCTTTATTTTTTTTTTTAAATGGCATCTACAATTACATTTCCCAAATTATTATCATGATCGTTATCTAAATTTCAGAAACTATTAGCCAAGCAACTGGAACATGTAGACAGGAGAATAACAAGAAAATAGATAGACGTGATACTGACCACTCTTTTTGCCACCAGGCTTTGCCTCTTTTTTATCAGCTCCTTTTGCCTATAAAGCATGCATTATTTGCACAATTTAGAAGGTTCATAAAAGTTAACCCTTCTGTCTAAACAAGTTACTCGTATGCAACCAGGGTAAATTCTGATGAAGGGCATACTTTGTCTTTTTCAGTTGATTTCTTTGAAGCTGATGTTTGTCTACCACTGCCAGGCCCTGGAAGTTAGATTTGGTTACAAGGGAAATACATAGGCAACAAATTGTGTAAACATTACTGAGTACAATTCAGTCTTATTAACCACAGGAATGAAAAAAGAAATCAAGGTTCAAACCTTTAGATCCAGGAGAAGTATTTGAATTGCGTTTGGGTTTCTAAAATGTGAAAGACATGGAATAAGACAAATTTGGAGAATGTCAGATATTTTTAGATCAAAGAAAACAATATTATAAAAAATGTATAATATTGAAAGTAAATTCCTTTCAGTTGTCATATGTCATGCCAAAACAACAGCCGATAGAATAAGATGTACTGACAAGTTTCGTATCAAAAAATTAAACAGTTATAAATACATAATTTAAAACTAACCAATACTATTAGATATATTGCTGAGTGCCAACAATTAATAGCAAGCCGCTACATATGGACTTTGGTAGGTCTACTAATGAGCCTAACCACTCATGAGCTACTCAGAATTCAACTCAATCAAAGTTCATTTGAGATCAACTGGACAAATTTAGGCGTCAAATTAAGCTTTGAATTTAAGTTTGAAATTATGAATGCAGCAACTTCCAATAATGCAACCCTGGCTCACTTAAGTTCGTGAAGAATATTTGAATTTGTCAACAAAATTGTTTATAATCTTCCAGAAATATTAATAACAACAAAATAATTAATAAGCTTGTCGCCAAATTATGTAATCACATAAGCATGGGAATTCTAAATTTGTAAATAACCAAGATTATATGATCATGCAATGGGCCATTTGTAGGCTCAAAAACAAAGTAATGCATGCATTATAATCATATATGGTAATTTTGATACACTAGTACAATTATGGAATATAAAAATGGATACCAGCTTCAATTGAGTATTAACTTGGTTCCATAAAAGTTGAATAAATTGATTGATCTTAAACAATCTTGAGTATTAAGCTCGCTTAGATACAAAACAAGCATAGCATGGAATGAGCTCTAATACTATTCATATCAAGCTTAGAGAGACTTGATAACCTAAGCTCGAGCTTGAATTTTGTAGTTATGCATGTGTGCTCAAACTCAAGATCATGCTAGTTTCTTGAACCATGCTTGAGCAAAGAAATGTTGGGGACTTCCCCAGTTCATTTGTATTCTTACCTCGGTTTTACATGAGGTTGATATGTAATGGAACATGGCCATTGAGCCTCTCCAAATAAATGAATATCCATGGATGTTCACTAATTCTGTAATACAATGGGAGCGCTAATTAGTTCGAGTTCTTCCTTGTATGCCTTTTCTTCACATTTGCTTGATTAATTTATATTAGAAGGCATTCATTCAAATGGGTAAGTGCAGAAGGGTAGAAACAAGTGGGTCTATATCAATGGGACATGTTATTTTGATTACCTTAATTATTTAAAATAGAGAAATCTTTTATCTTAATCATTTTAACTAGTTAATTCCATTTGACTAAAAGTGGAAGTTATCAGCCAGTGGAACTTATTTTCCTCATTTAATCGTTTACACATAGTACACTAATTGCTTGTAGTAACTATTTTGATTTTATTTCTCCTAGTAATCCCTCACACTGATTTTCCCAGTCTCTTTTTGGCTACATTAATTCTTAAGTTGTAGATTGGTTACTACTACGTCAAGACTGCTACAAAAATTTCTTTTGGCCTAAGGGGTATATTACAGCTGGGCAACATTTCCAAAGCTACAATTAATTTGGCAACCAACTTTTGTCCTATGAATGACATATTTGCACTCTCTCGGTGTTGAAAAAGAGATCCATGGTATATAAACTCCTGACTTTCCTACTTATCCAACTAATAAGAATGAAATTGTGAATGTGATATTTGCAACTTTGAGAGAATTTCTATGCAGAAGAGATACACATGAAAACATCTTTGATGCCCATTTTATCAACACCCTTTTATTTTTAAAAAAAAAAAACTTGCACATAAGTCTCTCATGTGAATATGTAGTAACAGACTGCATGATATCCATTTGTGGTACATAAGGCTCATATCATGCTCAAGTCAATATTGATTAGTTTAATGTTGATTAGATTAAACCAAAATTTGTCGAACAGAGAGACAAACTAAAAGCAAGCTTTAATGTATTACTTAGCTCAACAAATAGATCTTTTGTTACATCGACAGTGACAATTGATTAACATGCACTGCTATTCGTTGTGTTTTGTGTCATACGTATTACGTTCATATTGAAAATATTTGTACGAATTGGGGATTAGTTAGGAAGATTAAATTAATTATTAAGTAACAAATGTAAAGTTAGGTTACAATGATTGCTTAGGTTGATTAAGTTTATAAATGTTTTAGTAGATGCAAACTCATTTTTTTTAGCACAAAGACATGATTCAATATTTTTTGATAAAACAATAAGAGTGAAAAAGATCATTCACCCCATTCCTTCATAAGCAAGAAGAAAGATTACAACCCAGTACACCCCATACAATGTATATTATATAGTAGATGTAAACTCTTTTTTTTACACAGACTTTATTCAATATTTTTGGGCAAATTGTTAAATATATCATGAACTTTAAACAATTTAACAAATCTATCACGTTAATAAACCTATCATGAACTTTTCAAAGTCATATATTATTGTGTAATTGCATTACGACCCAACTCATCACTCACAATATCAAGGCTGCCTAGACATTAGTTAATATAACTAGTGTTTTTCTTAGTAAAAAAATGTCCTGGAAATACAATTGCAAATGCATTAAAAAATGGTTCACTTATATTTGCTGCATACACTTTTTGAAATCTTTATCATACAGGAATAATGCTATCACATCTATCCAAATACCATAAGTCATAAGTTTGCTGCCTGTTTATTTGAAATTATCAAATGCTGTTGTAACAATGTGCCCATTGCTCCCTTGACAGAGAAAAACAAGAGAGGAAACAATAAGCATGCTCATAAACATGCAGGGAGAAATAAATTATTAACATGCTTGACCAAAGAACATTAGAGTATTTGTACTCGATATAAAGCAGATGGAGATAGCACCATTAAGGACAAATAAGTTATTAACATGTTTGATCAAAGAACATCAAAGAGAATCTGTATGCAATATAAATGAAGATAACACCACTAACCTCATCAGCAACTTTCTCAAATACATTAGATAAAGTAGCCTGAACCAGCGTGCCTTTTTTGTTGATGGCATTTCCTTTGGACCCTTTAGATGATGCAGCTTTCTTTACTTTCTCAGTTGAACATACTTTTCTGTCAACAAGCTCACTTGTTGAAGCTACATCACTAAAATCTATTGGGCATGATTTCTCCATCTGTCAAAGTAGTTCCACATATAAACAACAAAATGCAGCATAAAAATTGCTAATCAGCAGTTATTCCTGATTATACTTTATGCAATCAAATATAAATTACAATAAGTCTATCGAATGAAGGTGCATAAGTATAGTTGATTTTATTTATAGAATTACCTTCTCATCAATAATTTCAGGTACCTCCACATCATTACAAGCAGAATCGTCATCAGAATATTCTGCATAACTAAGGAAAACAACTTATAAATACCAATTCATGATTTACAACAACCACAAGCATAAGTGCTTTTGTGTTACATAGCTCTCTTCAGTATTCAGATGCCAGTATGCAAGCAATATAAGGCATCAGCTAACAAGGGTAAACCAAGAGTCAACAAAAATGCAATTGCCACTAACGGACATAATCAAGTAGCCACTGCCAAGTGGCAATTACATGTTAAAGACATTTTTCTTCATTTGTTTTGTAAGAAAAGTATGTCAAAGCCATTGCTCCATTTGTAAGTTTCTTTTTTGTTTGAACTAGCGAAGTTACCTCAGTAACAATGAGCTTATGCAAACCAAACTCAGAGACTTCAAAATCCTAGGTTACCAGTTGAAAACAAAAAGCTACTTAAGATTTTAATATCGTCATTTGGTGTGTGAATACTAAAAAATTTTCAAGAAAAAGTTTGCAAGGAACACTGGTAAGTGTGGAGAACAGTAAAAAAATAATTCAGATAATTGACAAAGCATGAAGCAATTCATGAAAATAAATAATCACCTAATCCTGCCGATTGAAATGCAACTAACAATGTGTCTCTAGTTGAAAGTTCACTCAAGACCATTTGGCAACACATGAAAGCGCCACAAGCATAGTTATGCCACCTTCATTTGGTAGGAAACCAAAGAATGAAACTGTACCTCAGTTTAAGGTTGCTGCTGTATATCACCTACAGAAACCAAGGTCAAAACTAGGAGCAGTTCTCCTTGGAGTAAAGTTTGAGAACTTTTGAGTGCAGTCAAATAACAATTACATAACAAATTCATGAAAAGAAAATATGATAGCTAATAGTTCAAAAAAAATCCTGCCAAACATTTATCATGATACACTTCATCAACAGTTGAATCTGTTTCAATGATACTAACAGTATTGCACAATCAATGTAGACAAAGAACATACCTTCTCTTTTTCCCAGAATTTCTAGTTGATTGTCGAACTGGCGTTGCTTCACCCACATTCTTTGTTCCTTGTTCCATCATATTGTCAGAATCATCTGGTAATGTATCCTCAGATTCAGTTTTAGAAGAAAGTGGTTCTCTTTTGTTGTTTGCAGGTGTATTTCCACCTAGTTGTTCCTCGGCAGGGGAGCCAGCACCTCCCTTAAAGTCATAATCTACAGGGACTTTATCTGGCTGTCTCAAGATGCACTACAAAAATTTCAGAACCATAAAAATACAAAAATACAGAAGAAAAAAAAGTACAAAACAGAAATACTCTATGAGATCAACCTCACTAATACATTTAGGCAACTCCAGTTGGAGTTCTTGTGGATTTTCCTCCTTTTGGCCAATCCACCATGCATCAGAAAACACAATCTGCTAACACACAAACTAGTTAAGCACCTTCAAAACTAGAGAAAAAAAGACACTTTCATTTTTAGAAGAGAAACAATCTTGAAGAGCAAAGTATGGAATGTTAATGACGCCAAAGTTTACATAAAGTGTAAGGATGAGTTCATATGGATAAGAGCAAAGAAGATAAGTTCCTGTAGTAAAATTTCTTTTCATCAAGCTTTCTCTGCAAGGTAATCTAAGCAATAGCTGCTAAGTTAGATTCCTCAGAAATACACGAGAGAAATATTCTACTGAAAATGTTAAGTTAATAGATGCTTCATGAAGGTGAGTTAATTGGTTGTTCTTCACACAAGTATTATTAAAAGGCATCTAGACAAGTGCCTCGGGCAAGATAATCAAGTCAAGGTTCAAACAGCTCAAATATCTTTTGGGAACATTTTGCCTCGAGTGTCATCAGGCACCACCACTGAAGTTAAGGTGCTAGAAAAAGCAAGAACCCTCCTAGATGTTTACACTTTATCTGTGATTTTTAGTATTTTCATATACCCTCTTACACAAAACAAATAAAAGATCCAATTGAACAAAGGTACTCATTTTGAGAGAACAAAGATTTTGAGTATCATTCTACTTCGGCAATCACATCTCTAGATGTTCACCATCGGCCTGTGAATTTGTCCTCTATCAAATACGAATTATATCACACTTTCTAGTTTGCAGTGAAACACATGCCAAGTTTAACGTTTCGTGAAGCATAGAATGATGTTTCAGAAATAAGGACTTAAAACATAAATATAACTAATACACGAGCTTGACACCCTTTATTTCCCTGTATAAGTAAATGGTTCAAATATCCTTTTGGCAACTAATCCTCATATACTCACACTTCAGGACTAAAATTGCACTGAGCTAAAGGGGAAAAAACAAATCATTAAGTTGACCATGAGCAACTTGAGAGAAAAGAGAGGGATTTTAAGCAAACCATGCTTTCAAAGACATCTTCGCACATAACACCCTTGGACGACTTGGTCAGCTGCAGAGTTAGGTACTTGTTCTTGGGATAAACATGCGTGCCAAAAAGCTTCATCCTTCCCTGGCAACTCACCCCCAAAAGAAAGAAGATTAAATGCACCAAAACATGGAATCCGAGGGACTATACGAACACACTCTAGATATTAGAGACTAAGACCTGGGGGAACTCGAGATAGAGGATCGGGTTCTTAGACCCAAGGTCCGAGAGCTCGCCGATCCGGCCGGAGGATAGAGGGGCCAGCAGTCCAGGGAAGGAGAAGAGATACCGGCTCTTTCTCTGGCCACGCTTGACGATGTCGCGGCCCTGGAGCCTGACGACAGCCTTGGAGGGTTCGAGTGGGGCGGAAGGCTGCGAGGAGGTACGTCGTAGGAGCTTCCGAGAAAAAGCAAGCGATCTCAGACGCCGCTTCTCTTCCGTCTCCGGGTCCGCCGGGCGGCCGTCATCGTCGTCGGCGATTCCCTTCTTTCTCCTCGCCATAGCGGAGTACAGTGGGCCGAGACTGGGAGAGCAAGTGAGCTTTAAAAGGCCCGTCTAGGTTTGCTGAGTGGCGCCCACCTTATTTCGGATGCCTTTTCTTTGACCCAAAACGAAGCAGAAAGCAGGAAGCGAGCCGGCTCCTTGATTACTTGGAGGGAAACTAGGAAAGAAAGTAGAAAACATGTTGTTTATCAGATGTAAAATAATCTGAATGTTAAATTTATACAGATTGATTAACATTCCTTTTTCCTCGTATCTCTCAAATTTTAAAGAGTGTTATTTTTTGTGATAAAAATTAAAAAAATACATTTGATTTGATATCTACTACTTTCTCAGATTTGATTTAATCTGCACATGGTCGAGAAGGTCAGTTGTCTCCTGCTAATCAACTGTACTTTCTCGATTTACCTCATTACAGATGTTCATGGGCCCGACTGGATCCATTTTTTTTTTGCAGAAGAGAAGGTCAGTTGTCATGGTCAATTTAAAGTCCAAACAATAAGCAAATAATTAAATAAATTTGTATGAAGCTCATCGCAACCATTGATACTTGACGAAAAGGCTGCTGTATATCTCACTGATTAAATTAACAGAGGAACAGCTCACCGTTGACATGCTCTCAATCTCGGCCAACAGGCGAGAGAAACGCGCATTCCACGAGTAGTCGTTCATGTATTCGGCGACAGCAAGCATATACACAGTCATATGTACTCAAAACAAAAGAAGAGGCGAGCGAATGATTACCGACAAAAGAAAGATATAAATTCCAGTTGACCAAACAACAACGATTAACAACTTGAGCTCTCTGCAGCAGCAGCAGTTTCTATTTTATTGCCGTGACAGAAAGGCAACTCAAGAAGAAAGAAAGGCTCTCATAACATAACAACCTGGATTCCAGAGGTACATCATTATCTCTACTTGCTCGTTCATTCCGTCCATGTGCTCGCCAAGTGCTCATCGCTAATCATCACAGTCCTTCAATTATATACAAAAGCTCTTTGTCATTGTCTGTTCCCTGAGAAAGAGCGTAGGCAGAGCTTGAAAGGAAGCATTCATGGGGTGCAGGGCTCGCGAGAAGCCGAAGGTGAACTGTAAGAAAGGGCTGTGGTCGCCTGACGAGGACCAAAGGCTCAGGGATTACGTGCTTAGCCACGGCCTCAGCTGCTGGAGTGCAATCCCTGCCAAAGCTGGTGATGACTTAGCTTCTTCATGCTGTCCCTCTATTTGTTATTCATTTGCTCGATCGTTGCCTGTGTCTGGTAGGTTTGCAACGCGATGGGAAGAGTTGCAGGTTGAGGTGGATCAATTATCTGAGACCAGGCTTGAAACGTGGCAATTTTGCTACAGAAGAGGAGGAAACGATCATGAAACTTCAAGCCCAGTTGGGAAACAAGTAAGCATTCTTTTATCGCACTGTGCCAGTTGAGGATCACAATTTCAGAACAGAAGTTAAGATATTTGTTGTTTAATCGTTCAGGTGGTCACAGATAGCAATGCACCTCCCTGGAAGAACTGATAACGAAGTAAAAAACTACTGGAATTCGCATCTGAAAAAGAAAGTTTTACTGAAGTCTCAGAAACCTGAAACCCCTGCTTGTGCGAGCTCCTCCTCTTCAGACTGCACCAACCAAAGACCAGGACTGAAGTATGAATGCTCATATGGGCAGACTCCTTCCATTGCAGGTCATGCTGACCTGAGTCGATCTGTCGATCCATGTGAAGCTGCAGAGTATGCCTTGCCCAGAGTCTTCTTCGAAGACTGGTGCTTTTTAAATTTGGATGATGACAGGGGTGAAGGCCTGTTTAACTTGCAGGACTCCAGTTCCCAGGCAGGGATTTATGAGTCAGGATCAAAACCAGCAGTAACAGAAGTTGATGATGGGGTGGTTGACGGATTTGGAGCACAGCACAAGGGAATGAATCAGATTCAAGATATGATGTTTGATGCAATGTTCCCTGGTATAGTCTATGAAAGGATGGATACTGGGAGAGGGTTTTAGCGCTCTATCTTGGGAGCTCTTGTGTGATATTTCTTGTTGTAATTTATTGCTCATACAAGTTTCATTACAAAGGATTGGATGTTATTGTGCTGACTATGCCCACTATAAATTGCTAGGCTGCATATTCCCAAAATCAAGTGAACTAACAAGAAAACACTGCTAATGCGAATATATTAGGCTGTCCAAAGACAAAGCTAACACTCATCGTGAGCATATGCAAAGTTTGAGAGTCCAGTCTATCACAAAATATGATTTGAGAGACTATTCTTGAAAGTTTAACCATTATCGAGCTCTATACAAGTTATTCACTACCTAAACAACATCCCTCTAAATTATTAATATAATATTATTAGGGATACAATTAAAATTTTATATTAAAAAAAATATTTAAAAAATTATTAATTTATAAAATAAAAGATATCTTGATTGATATTTAAGACTTTTGGCCAGAGTGAATGTAACAAAATCTACTTGATTCAGCCTTCGTCACCGAAAAAATGCCTCCTACAATCGAGTTGCTGGGCGTGGACAGAACCCTATAGAAGCGATCGTGGCCGTCCAAGTGTTCGACGATCATGCGGGCGCGAATCGCAAAGTAGAGGACGGAAACCCCGAATCCGCGGAACTCCTGAAGTAGCGACATGGGGCAACGTTTCCGCCCACGAGTCACTCCCCTGCGCTTTCCTCGTAGTTGTCGCCCGGGCGGAGGCCCTCAGCGTGTCATCGCGCCTGCGCTCTTCGGATCCATCGCCGCCGAATCCTTTTTTAATCCCTGCCACTGTCTCCTCTCGC
>JBBMKF010000007.1:5167350-5203787 GCA_037834155.1 Curcuma caesia | reverse complement strand
TTTAGCTACCTTTGGCACTTGAAGATAATCAAACGTGCAAACCCTGCCAAAGGGCCAAGGCGGTTACTAGGTTGTCAGACCTGACTCCCTAGATCCTTTTTTGCTCCTACTCACGACTAAAAGATGAGAATAATCCGCACAATTGAGTAATAAGGTAGTTACGAGATGGCAGGTTTGGTCTTCTAGATGTCATCCTATCAGTGCACTTGTCAGTAATTCACAGAACTTGTCCCCTCAAGACATGACACTCACCTGCCTTAGGTCAACCACACTGCCCCTCGGATGAGTATAAAAGCTCCTCCCTCATGTATGAAAAGGGTCTTTGGACTCCACTAACTCCCACTTATTGCCCTTCTTTCTCTCTACTTTTGTTAACTTGAACGTCGGAGTGACTTATCGAGAATCCCCGACACCTAACTAATTCGCTCGTTCAGTTTTTGTTTGCAGGTCAGAGTATTCGCGGGGTCAGTAATGGTTGAAGTGACATAATCTTAATCTTGACTGTCTATAACAAAAATGATGCTCAATAAAGGACTATTCAGTTTGGATCAACGGAGGGCTTCGGTCTCAGTCTCAGTCTCAGTCTCAGTCTCGCTCTGCTCAGCACGCCTCTCCTCTGTAAAAGGACGATGACGTGCTGGTTTGTTTTATAATTACAGTTGTACTAAATTTCTTCAAATTGTTTATTCATAAACAGATGGTCCAAAAATAACAAGAAATGTGCAATTCTTGGGACAGACCCTTCCAATTAAACAACCTCCCTTCTGCACAGGGGACATGAGCCATGCCTGATGAGCCAGCTATCGAGGCATGGCAGATGATACATATGGCAACAAACAGGTAATCTCCTCACCATTTCTCCCACTTGCAGGTCCTGAAACATTCAAAGAAGCTAAATTCCAGTTTCAATCATTCAACTCACAATGGTTTAATTGGAAGAAAATTGCACCTGCAAGCACACTGAGCAGCTTATTTTCTCCCCTGATTCATCAAGACTGGTTCTTGCAGTGACTTTGGATTTAGGCAGCTTCTCCACTTCATCCATGGACATTGCCTTGGTGTTGCCATCAGTCTCATAAAGATCAAGAGTCACCATGAATGACAAACTGAGTGCATTCATCTGCAAGTGATAGATATATCAGACAGAGAAGGCTCCAACTGCCACAGTCCCTGGAGTTCCATAAAACAGAGATGAGTTGCTCAGCAATGGGGTTTTGCAAGATTACCAGATAGCGAAGGCTCCAACTGCCACACTCCCTGGAGTTCCATAAATCAAGAGACGATTCAACGGCCTCGATGGAGAAGACGGCACCTGAAATGGCTCCAATTCCAGATCCTCTGAGAAGACCACTCTCAGTGGCATGGCCTATGAGAGCACCTATGATGGCCCCAACCAGTGAACCAACTATACAAACAGCAACAAAATTTAGACTAGAAATTTGCAAACTCAAGCTAAACAATCATGTAAAGACCAGTAAATCGATAACTAGGGAGCGGAGGAGAAGAGGAACTACCAACCGATTGCAAAGACGCAAGTCAAAGCGGCACATATTACTCTTGCAAACAACTTGGAGACCATGCACATGTATCCAAAACTATGAAGGAGGAGAAGAAGAAGAAAAGAAGAGAGGCAATCCATGAAGGATGGGCTAATGACATAATGAGGAAATTGCACTAACGACCTCTTTGAAGTTATAGAATTCAACTGATTTACTTTAAGCCACATACCAGAGGTACCTTTGTTTTATTATACCAAGTGTGTTCTTCACTGCTTCGATGTTGAACTCTAATTGCATTTATGATTCAGCATCACTTGTAGTTCCTTCCCTAAGCTTTATTGGAAACAAATAGGCATTAATGAGAGAATAAAAAAAATTGCCGGTGCTCATGCGCCAGTTGTGAAATAATTTATTTTGAAATGAATTAATAAAGAAGAAATATGGTCATCCAAAATCTAGATGACGACAAAAAAAAATGTGGAAGAACGGGAGTTGGTAGCATCGGTGATATTAATTATACTACAAGGAAAGGATAAGAATTCAAGTTAATTGGCAATAAGGTGTGATATATATATCAGCAAGTCAAAGTAACATTTTGCTTTCGAGTATAGTAACAGCTAAAAGAAATGAGAGTACTAAGAAAATATTTACATGGCAGCCCTAATTGATCTCCACCTATAGCGACAAATCACCAGATGAGAAGAAAAATCCATATTCTAATGGATTTATTTTTCTCTCAAAAGAAAGATCTCATGAGACTCGATCATAATAATTTCGAATACTCATAATTCAGATTGAGTTCTATGTTTTGTTCCATGAGTGAGGAAACATATCCCTGATCTCCAGTCTTGTCCCTGCTGAAATGAAGATGCAACTGAAGAATCAGGCAGCCAGGAATGGCTCGTAAATAATTCATGTTTTTTTCTCTCTTTTTAAACAGACAAGTCTTGTTGAGTTATTATACTGGAACAGCCAATATTTGATCATGGAAAAAAAAAATCCAAATGCGATGCATGTTGTGCACATCTCACTGCTGTATCTTTAAGAAAAAACTTGAGAAGATAACACAAGGGACCTCTTTTTCAATAAAACAGTGTGTTTTTTTTTCATTTCAATCAGTGGACTGAAAAAGGATGTTAGATTGGAGGGTAGCTTTGATTCTTTTATGTCAAGGAATGTGGATCTGATCTTTAGAATCTTGGGTTCAGTTTCAAAATTTTTACTTCAAGCTGATAAGATCAAACATAAGTTACTTGGTTTCAGTTTTGGTCAGCATCAATCCGAGCTTCATCAATTCAGTCTTGAGTTCTTCCAATGTAGTTGTGTTGGTCGGAGGGAATCAATGTTCTTAATCCTTGCAATCCCTTGATGTCCTCTTCTGGGAGATTCTCCTAAGAATAACCTTAATGCCTCGAGCAAAAGTTTGCTTTTTATAAGTATTT
Organism: Curcuma caesia; assembly: GCA_037834155.1. Classification (NCBI taxonomy): domain Eukaryota; kingdom Viridiplantae; phylum Streptophyta; class Magnoliopsida; order Zingiberales; family Zingiberaceae; genus Curcuma; species Curcuma caesia. The sequence goes on along the minus strand of JBBMKF010000007.1, from coordinate 5,200,846 downwards.
CACTGAAATTTGTACATGTGAATTTCTACCAAAATATATTAGAGATGTATAATAATGGTAAAAAATGTAAACTTTATGGAAGTTTGTTCATGGTACTAAACTGCATCAATCTAGTTAGACCTGAACTGTCGAAAGGTTTAACACCAAGTCGATACAGGTCTAGGGTTTAAGAAACTTACACTCCCTCCCAATCAGTTCAGAAGTCGAAGCTTATGTAGCAAGCAGAGAAGTAGCTCCATGACACTTCAACAAGGCAAATGTAAAAGAAAATAAAAGGATTTCCAATTAAGTCGTGCTAGCCCATAAATTACAAGCTCATTTGAAAGAATGGCTCAGTTTTGATCATTATTTCTTTTCAGTTCTCTACTTCGAGAAAGATAAAAGGTTACCAAGTTTTGATACATTTACTCTGAAGGAGGAATGCATCAATGCCTAACAAGTGCCTCAGTTGTGCCCCATCATATCAAGCATTTCATCTAGACCCTTGAGTCTCTGCATGCCTTCACTAAGTAAGAAGCGAATCTTCTGTCTATCATCGCAGTGCCGATTCTTTTCTATTTCCTGCCTCATGGTTTGTTTCAGCTCATCTGTATACACCACCGAATTCAAAATGCTGCAATTTCTTTTTGATAAAAGATGAAGGGAAAACTAAGAGAGAAAAAAAAGCTTGACCTCTTGCATGAATAGGTGCCCGACGAGCTGTTCTTAGTGCTTGTCTATAGAGCTTCAGTGCACGAGATCGCAGAATGAAGCTCTGTAAATCTAAATATCGAGTCATAGTTGATTCACTGCAGTCAATCAAACCATGAAACAATGTACATCAAAGTCAGGTGTAATGAAAACTTGAAAAGATAAAAGCATCTTTCATGTTTTTGCTTCAACACACTTTTATGGACAAAGTGATTTACAAATTTGAACTAATTTGCACATGGGGCCATAATTATGCTGTTGATAACACTACGATAATAAAACCAGCAACAAACATAAGTACCATCAACACAAGTGATAGGTGAACAATGAACAAAATTGTGAAATCTTATCCATTCATAGTGCAATGATGCTGTCATAGCTCAATCATTTTAATATGTAATCATTTTCACCTTATGTCGATATGCATGCAATTCCGATACAAGATCTGTCTCCTGTTTGGCCAACGTTCTCACTGTCAACAGTTTGTTGATATTAATTAGTGATAAAAAGATGTGCAGGTAATATGTCAATTTTCATACAAGGCATCATGTTTTTATAGGAATAGCAGATAAAACGTCATGTTTGCTAACAAAGAGACGCAAGACCCGAAAGTCAAATTTACTCAGCACTTGAAATAGCTTTTCAAAGATGAAGTAATACTGAAAAAAAGGTAAATACTTTTTCAAAGTTGAATGAAGAATGCAGTACTGTGAATGGATTCAAGTTTATGTTAAGATAGTCATTTCCATGATATACACCACCCGCAAGCAAAAGTTTGTAAATTAAAACATCCATGCAAACTATTGCGCTCCCTGAAATCAACAATTCTACAATTACATTTGCATCTTTATGTTAGGCAACAGCTTAAAAACTGTTCTTAACTAAGTTTGAAGGGAATTACAAGTTCCGTTGGACTCGATCAGTTAAAACGCTGCAATTTTTTACAGGCATCTTTAGCGAAATGACAGATTTTTACGGGTTACTAACGATAAACAGCACCTAGATATGTACCGATGTGGAGGATTAACAATCACTAGCACCTCGGTTTAGCAAGCGCAATTGGAGCAAATCAACAAACACCTTCTGTGCTGAATCGAGCAGCAGGAATTCAAGAGACTCTTACAGCCACTATAACAACATCTAGGTGGTCATCACTCAAGAATAGCAACAGAAAAAGAACAGGCAAATAGTTTTTAGTAGCGTGCTACATGGAATTCTGAAATAAAGGATGAGTATGAGAAAAGATTAGCAGAGCACCTTTCACATAAAAGAGATGGATTGTTTGCAGATGGAAACGGCGGAGACTGATTCGAGATCACGACAGCAATCTGACAACGCCGATTGCGGAGGGCAGCTGTAACACAGTGAGAAATAGTTACAAAAGATTACGTAAATCCAACGAGTCTCAATCACGCAGCGTCTGCATCGCGGCCGACACGAGGTGGCGGCAACTGTGCCTCTGATCGATTGAAACACCGGGGACCGCCGATCAACCCTTCGGTATTATTTGGGTCGATCTTGAACAGCGAGGCGATAAGGTCGTACCTGACTGGGCCACGTGCCGGGCGGGTCCGGGTCGCCGCAGTCCAACTTCGCTCCGCTACAAAGAGGAGCGACGGAAGATTCCCGGGAATATTCTACTCATCGTTATCCCCGCCTTGATTTCGTAGCACATTAAGACCGACTCCGATCTCTGCTTCTCTTCATCCTCTGTCGATATTTCAAACCTTGTTTCTTTGACGCATTCCGTCGAACAGGCGATGGGCAGTGATGGAATGGGGAGGATGCTCGAGGAGGCTTTCCAGATCCATGGCAAGGACAAGAAGGGCCGCAAGATCCTCCGCATCGCCGGCAAGTTCTTCCCTGGTGCGTTTTTTTCTTCATTTTTTTTGTTTTGCGTTAGCTGATTAATTTTCCTTCGATCGAACGGATCGGCTGATTTGGTTGTGATTTGGGGATCGGGGTGTGGGCCAGCGAGGGAGTTGATGGCGGGCGGAGGCGAGGCGGCGCTGCGGAGCTTCCTGGAAAGGCGGGTGTTCCCGGAGCTGCATGGCGGGACGGGGTCGGTGGTGGTCTACATGCACACCGGGGTGGAGAGGTCGGAGAACTTCCCCGGAGTGGCGGCGCTGCGGTCGGTGTACGAGTCGCTCCCGGCGGCCGTCCGCGACGGGATCTGCGCCGTCTACTTCCTCCACCCGGGGCTGCAGGCCCGCCTCTTCTTCGCCACCTTCGGGCGCTTCGTTTTCAGCGCCGGGTGAGTTTCTCGCTGTTCGTTTTCAGGCCCGCGACGGGATCTGCCCCTGCTATCGTGCGCCGATTAGGAGCTGTTTGGTCCCGTTTTGCCGTTTCTTCGAACGGAAAAAAAAAAAAAAAAGAATCGCTGACGTGTGTTCCGCGAGGTTCCGGCGCATGTTAGCAATAAAAAAGAATAGCTGACGTGTGTTCGGGGGAGGTTCCGGCGCATGTTAGCAAATACGGTGCACGGTAGCATGATCTCTTTTATAACGGACGCCGGTAACCAGAATCGCTGACGTGTGTTCCGGGGAGGTTCCGGCGCATGTTAGCAAATACGGACGCCGGTCTGTTACTGGCCGTTGGCGTACGTTTGAGCAATCTGGGGCCTGTGTGTCTCGATGAGTGCACCTTCTTTTTTTTTTAAAAAAAAAATCGTAGATCATTTGGTTAAATCCTCTTGACGGTAAAAAAAAAAAAAAATCAAACTTTATTTACAGTAGTCAAGCAATGCGTTCTCTTGTTCTTAGTCTTACAATAATAATTCGAGATGATTGTTTACTGATTTATATATAGTCTTTAATATCGGGCGGCGATGGGTGGAACAGGCTGTACGCGAAGTTGAAGTACGTGAATCGGCTGGAGTTCCTGTGGGAACACATGCGACGAGGGGAGGTCGAGGTGCCGGAGTTCGTCCTGGACCACGACGACGAGCTCGAGCGCCGCCCGCTCATGGACTACTGCCTGGTGGAGAGCGACCGCCACCACCGCAGCTTCGACGCCCCCGCCATGGACTCGGCCGCCATGCATTCCCTCCGCTGCATCTACTAGCAGCCGGGCCATCACCGCCGGAGTCTTCACCTCTCTCTCTCTCTACCTTTCTCTTTTTAAATATTAGATTAATGTATATTATCTTTGTGGTGAGTTCACTGTAATGAAGAGTTAACCAACCGTTGGTTTTGTTAGATTGGTGTAGAGATGTCGACGGTTTTGCAGGGCCCAACGGTCCTGCTAGATCTTGGCTTTTGGTGCCAGATTGAGCCTGTCACAGTGAAGATGGGCCTGCCGTGAAAATCACTCGCGGGCCTGATTTAAACGGATCGGATCAAAGCTGGTTGATCCATTTATGATCTGACCTGATTTGTCTATTCCCAAGTAGACCTGACTGGTGGTCCGGATCCGACCTGCAGGTCAACAGGTTGGGTACCCATTAGTCCGGTTCATGAGCCGGAACCATAACCGGCTCGGTAGGGTGTCATATTAGATACTGTTCCAATCTATTAAAATTGCTAAATTGGTGGTTAACTGCCGGTTTAGTTTGTTGGTTCGGGTTTTTTTGCGTGATTGTTAATTCTATCAAGAACGGTTTAGTTTGTTGGTTCGGGTTTGTTGGATGATTAAAATTAAAGGTCGATCTATCAAGAATAGTTGAATTGATAATTCTAAATCATCGGATTGTCAATTCTAAATTTTCGATTTCGAATCGCGGTCAGATGTATTCCCAAATCATAAATCGGTCAACTCCATTATGATTTAAACTTTGTTTACCCCAAATTTAAATGAAAAAGTCTAAACACTTGATACAAGGCTTTGACCAAATACATTGATTTCAAAAACAACTTAAAATAGAAAATTAGTTTTAATCGTACATGAATATAAAATTTGCCAACTAATTTAGTGGAATAACGATCTTAAAAAGTTGAGTTGTTGTTCTACCTCCAAATATGAGTGTTTGATGACTCCATTGATAAAGTATCATTGAAAGAAAAGAAAAAAGCAATTTCGATGCAGTTTAACAACATTTTGCTAAATAAAGTCAAACCGTTTTGGTTTAATAAAAACAACCTGATTTGTGGTGTTAGGTTTCGCTTTAATTAAATTAATAATCTAAAAGTAAAACAGATGTCATTCTGTAAATCTTAAACGAGTTAATTAACAAGATAATTTAAGATCATGTTTCCCCACCAGCTTCGATCGAATCAATGCGTCGCCAAATGTGAAACTGTTAATTTCACAGAGGAGAAAAAGGATACGGAAGAGGAGAAGACGACGATGATGGGCGGCCACGCAGAGCCATCTCTTCGTGTACGCCTCGCGATCGTGGTCCGCTCAATATAATATTCGTTGTTCCCTTGGCTCGATTCCAGGCCGTTGGCGTAGGCGTCACGAGACGGAATTGCAGGCGCCCGCCGTGTGCACAGGAGAGCAATCGAAGAAAGTAAGAGGGGAATATTGAGAACCAACGATGTTCGTTGAGTGGCATCGCTGACCTGAGCTAATTGGGAAAAAAAGAAGAGAGGAGGAAAAGTAGGGCTTTTTGGAATCGAATCCTTCATCGCTTTAGATCGCTTTGGGCTGTCATCGACAGCGGTCCTTCGGCCTGGACAAGCCGATCTTGATGAGTATAAATGGGCGAGACGAATAGACGGGCAGAGCACAAGGCGGTGTGAACATCTTCTCATATTTGCGTAGGTTTGTTCTCGTCTCGCCATTGCACTAAAAAAGGTTCAACTTTTCGTCCCTATTTTAGGGGAAATTTTACATCTTTGGTAAAATGAAGTGCCGTTCTGAGCTCGATTGCAGGGATGATTGTGCTGATTAGATATCTGGGGATGAATATGACTTAATTGGGTGCCTATTTAGTTCTGAAACTAGATGATTATTCCCACGAGACAACATGTCATGTCTAGGCTCATGTTGACTAATTCTAAGTTACGATGCCAAATAACTCTGTTGCAAAACAGAGAAATGACAAATTGTAATCGGATTGATTGCTAGGACCACATTGAGTTTTCTTGTTGCTTTAACATTGTTCCATTTGATATTTGGTTCTATTCATATTCTTTTTAAGTTTTACATCGAGCTTCTTGCAACATTGTTCCAAATTATTGTCGTTGCAGGGATTACCTCTTCAAGTCTGCTAAATTGAATTTGTGGTGTAGTTTCACACGGAAAGTTTAGCTATCAAATATGGGTTACCATCTCACTGTATGTTCTAAACCTTTGCATTCTCTTTGGAGCGTTTGTTTTGAGTATTCCCTTGGTTTGTGATCCCTTGGAAGTGATCTAGACATTTCATGTTGACATTCTTATTTAAGGAATATTTTGTGTATGCAGGTGGTTGATGACTCAAAAGAAGGTTCAAATGGTAAGTGGACTTTGTAATGTTCCATCATTTTCACGTTATGCTTTCTGAGTTATCAGTTTAGAAGAAGAATGTCTTGTGGTGAGTATGCCAAACTAAAATAAACTTATATTGACTGACAATTGTCAATCAAAACTACAAACTTACTTCTTCATTATCACCTTTTTAAGAATAGAATAAGTAATGCAAAATCACCTTTTGCTTCGATTCTTCCAGCTATGAGTTGTTGGTCCCTATTCCTTTTGTACTTTTTCCTCATCACTCAACCAAACGACATGTGCACCCAACTGGGTGATGCTTTCCTCCTAAATCCATGGCAATACTCATATTTTTCTCATCCGCAATGATATTTGTTGATTTTGAAAATTTCTTAAAAGTTCTCATAACCATGAAACTTAGACTATACCATCTTCTCCTGTTAAGATAAGGTGTTCAACCTGCTGGTTCTACTTTTATTCACCTTCAAGATGCCATAGGTGCAAGGGTGTTCATGGGAAAAAGTTGATAGTCACACTTTTTATTGGGTAATTATAGCTTTCTTCTAAGTTAAATGAACCGAAATATGTAATCAAGAAAATTCTGGTTACAGAAACAAGTGTCTTCTTAAAACCTTTTGCAGTGTGTCAGTGCCCTAGATTTTGTGTAATTGTGTAAATAGTTTCAGAATTGCATATTTCTATTATATATTCTTATAAACTCCTAAGTTCTTAGGTGATGTGAAACTATGATAAATATGCACATCAAACGAGGAAGAGAAAAATAAAAAAAAACTTAATTAGCAATAATAAAATAAGATAAAATTTATTTAAATATAAATGATGATATAGTAGGGGATAGAGCCCAATGATGTAGAAAGATCCATATAGCCGACCACATCTAGTGGGATAAGGCTTAGTTGTTGTTGTTGTTGTAAACTCCCAAGTTCTTGTTAGTGATTCTAGATTTTTAAACTTGTACATCTGGGCAGAAAAATCTGTCTTTTTAATGAATAATTCTTTCTAGAGCTTATATCTCACAATTTATTTTTCATCTTTCAGGTGGAGCAATACGAAATGGAAGAGAAATTCTTTTTCAGGTAATTGATTGCAGTTCTACCCTTCTCATACTATTGTCTGAATTAACGCAAGGAATTCTGGGAAGCTGTTACTCTTGTATCTTGTTCTCAGATTACAGTAATCAATGGAAAATTTTGTCATCCTTATGTTGAGTATGTAATTTGATTTATTGCCGAACAGACTCCCTGATGGAGTGGATGCTTTTGGTTGGATTTCACTGATGATTTGATAACACATCAGAAACATGAATTCTATGCAAACTTTTCTAGGCATCTTAAACTTCTATTGATCCACCTCTTTCATTAAATTGAAAATCATTCCAGTGAGATTAATAAGTAGATAGCAATTAAAATGTCAGATTTTCAATTTAATACAAATACTATATTATTTGATGGTCTCTTTTACCTTATGTAGATGCTATGCTTTCATATATATGCTAATATTCGCAACAACTGAAGTTCGTTTAACAAATATAAGTTTTATAGGCATTCAATTGGGAATCACACAAACATGATTGGTGGCATAATTTAGAGAAGAAAGTTGGAGATATTGCTAAATCTGGCTTTACATCAGCCTGGCTGCCCCCAGCAACCAATTCATTATCTCCAGAAGGTAAGCAAAATTAGGCTATTACTTCGTTTTTAATGTTGGTTCATGCTTGTGGAGTAATATGGTTCCTTCATTTTACAGGTTATCTACCACAAAATCTGTATTGCCTTGACTCTTCTTATGGTTCCTCCCATCTCCTAAAAACGTTACTGCAAAAAATGCAACAGAACAAAGTTAGAGCAATGGCTGATATAGTTATTAACCATCGAGTTGGCACTACCAAAGGACATGGGGGAGCATACAATCGTTATGATGGTATTCCTTTAGCCTGGGATGAACATGCTGTAACTTCATGTTCTGGAGGACTGGTAAATCATCTATCTGATAGAATATATACTAACATTTTTCAGTTCGTAGATGTTCGGAGAGGTGTAATTATCTTCATGTGAACTTATAATCTTGGTGCATAATTAACTACTTTGTGTCTAACTCACCATGCTACTAAAAGGACAATACTTATCTTGTGTGCTCGTTTATCTATGTTAGAAGATAATTGTTATATTTAATCAAACTCTTCTAACAGGAAATTTGAAACCCTTATTACATGTTACAATTATGTTATTCATAGATTTGGATTCGCTTCTGTTTCTTGCAAGAATTGTTTTGGTGTTTTTCATGCTTCCGGTGGCTTGCTAATTCTTTGCAATTGACTTGTGAAACCATTTGTCCTTGTAGTTGTTAGAGTCACTGGTGTAGTAGTTTGTTCTCTTGTTACTTTTTTAATAAGTACTTCTCTGATTTAACTTTCCTGGTATGCAAATGTTTCCTTGTTGGCATGATCATCTGTTCAACTCATAAAGTACTCCAATGATTTAAAGTCCATTTTTCTCTTTTTGCATCCATGTTATGTTTGTAGGGTTCCAGAAGTTACGGTGAAAACTTGCATGGAGTCCCTAACATTGATCATAGCCAAGCTTTTGTAAGAAAAGACATAATTGGTTGGTTGAAATGGCTTCGCAAATCTATTGGTTTTCAGGATTTCCGTTTTGATTTTGCAAAAGGGTATGCCAATGTCCTTTTTCAGTTTTTGTTGTATAAAATCTGTGTTTCCTGACAATTATGTGCTACTCGTGAAATTTGTAGATACGACCCAAAATTTGTGAAGGAATATGTTGAGGAGTCAAAGCCTGTATTTTCTGTAGGAGAATACTGGGATAGTTGCAATTATGTACCGCCTAATTATCGCTTGGATCACAACCAAGGTATGGTCCTTGTAATATCCCGTTCATTTTAAGTTTCAGCCTCAAACATTTACCTTATGTAATAAGAAAATAATGAACAGTTATCTCTCTTAAGGGATGTGGTACTGGTTTAGGATTAAATTCTTGGTACTATGCATAAGAAAAACACCTACAAATAATGATTTTCTGCATGGTCGGCTAAATCTGTTATACATAGGTCGTTAATATGGGTTTGGGTTATGCAATGGCACAAAAATGTTTAATGGTAGCTAGAAAAGGAAGAAGTGTTTCCTTGACTTGCATAAAATCGTATGAGTTCATTCCCTTATAGTTTCGGCAGATAAGGTACAGGTATTGTTGTTTCAAGATGTCATTAAAACAAGAAATATTAGTAAACCTTCGAAAAGAGAAAGAAAGACCCTTAGGCAGAACATCAAGTTAAGACTTTTGCGACTTACTAAGAGTGCCTCTCCTGATGATACTATACATCATATTCTTTAATCACACTCATCATCATGACAGAGAAGTGATCTGCATGAAGCAAAACTAAGAAATTGTCGTTGTTGGCATAAGTCAGCCCATCAGGAACATGAAGTTATGCATCACTTTTTTTTTAATTTCAAGTGTTACTTCAGTTACAGAAATTTGATTTAATTCTCAGAGGTTGGTGCCTTGTTAAATTCACAGACAGTCACAGACAAAGGATTATTAACTGGATGGATAAAACAGGACAACTTTGTGCTGCCTTCGATTTCACAACAAAGGGTATCTTACAGGTGCATTTTGTAACTGGTTATTTTTTTCTCATGTCATATTTATTCTTTTGTCTTATCAGATAAAATCTTTTATTCCTTAGTTTTATCAGATAAAACCTTTTACTAAAAGCATTCATAAAACAGGAAGCTGTTAAGGGTGAACTATGGCGTTTGCGTGATCCTCAAGGGAAAGCACCTGGTGTGCTTGGGTGGTGGCCTTCACGAGCAGTCACATTCATTGAGAACCATGATACGGGATCAACTCAGGTATCTGTTATGCCATCTATCTTCTAATACTCAAAGGGAGTACTGTCTATGTTACTCTTCTAGTGCAACTCCTTTGTCTTTTGTTTTTTTTAGAATCGCTAAATGAGATGTTATACTTTTTCAGGGTCATTGGCCTTTCCCATCTGGTCATGTTATGGAGGTACTACATATCCGCACCAGACATTCAATTAAGAGCACCAATTTCTTCATTAGAAATCACATCTTAACACTATTTGATTATCAAAGTAATGAATGATAATCACTTCAGGCATATGTTTATCTGTAGTAAGAAAAGAAATCTAAAATATTATTTGACAAAACTGAAGTATTCAATGAAATTTAAAGCTATATACATTAGTGACAAACAACAACCTAAATAACCTCAATAAGCAAGAACAGTTGAAATGAATACTAGAGTTTTCAGTAAATATGTTTAAGTTGGGGGAAATGAAGATGTTCCCTTAATTCTCCTTTAAATTTCTTTTAATAAGCAAAGTCGGTTTCAGTAGCTATTGCATTTTCTGTTTGATATATGTAAAATTTTCTTTTTAGAAGATTCAATCATTTCATAGCTACTACCTCTAGTATCAGTTTTTGAGCTATTGCTGAAAATTATTGAAAGACCATACCTTTAATTACCATTTCATTTTATATGATCTTGAATTTTCACAGTTCTTAATCTCGGCTCGATTTTCAGGGATACACTTATATACTCACCCATCCTGGAATACCAACAGTTTTCTATGATCACTTCTATGATTGGGGCAACTCTTTCCATGACCAGATTGTGAAACTGGTACGTGTACCTTCAAAATATTGCCAAAATCTTGTTTTAAGGCCTGTCTTTAAGATTCATAAAAACTCGCAGATGGACATACGCTGTCGTCAAGATATCCACAGTCGCTCAAAACTTAGGATCTTGGAGGCTCGCTCTGACCTTTATGCAGCAATTATCGACGAGAAAGTCTGCGTGAAGATTGGAGATGGCTCATGGTGTCCAAGTGGGAAGGAATGGAAACTTGCTACCAGTGGCAACAGATATGCTGTGTGGCACAAGTAGATCAAATTCCAGTCAGCCAAAGGTTCAATGCTATTGCCATCCATATATGCACTCTATGATAATTGAGACAAAAATCAAATTTCCCGACTATATTTTGAGATAAAGGTACTTGTTCCCTCAACAATAAGCAATCCGTATTACTGTCGATTGTTTAATGATCTAGCCTCGCTTGTTTATTCATACATATGACATGATCTTTGTTAATAAAATGTTTTCGAGAATGATATGATCTTCTCAGAAACAGATCTTGTGTTATTTAATGTGCTCATGGAATATGGTTGAGTTAATTTTTACGGGACAGACTTATTGAAGAGAATAAAAGTAACAAAACCGAGACAATGTTGTTTCCGTAGTGGTCAATTGTAACTTTCTGATTACCTCTTTACATATAGTCGTGGGACCGACCGTATGACGGATTATACTTCTGTTGAAATGTATTCGTAGCATCTAAATCTTTGTATGCGATAATTCACACTCCTACTTATAGAACATCGATCACTACCATACTACTATTCACTGTTGGTGAGATGGTGTACCAACTCAACTAAGGGGGAATTCCAACACCTGTTTGCATCAACGGAGGCAAGTAAAGCTTTCTGTGTAAATTGGCCAAGTAGAGTCTGAGTTGAGTCGAGCTTGACTATGTTCGAGCTTGTAATTCATCATGAATTTTTGAAAATATAATTCTCTTCAGCGAAAGATAGAATTTGTTATCCCAACGATCTCATACGATCGGTCCTACGATCATATATGAGGAGGTAAATTGAAAAATTACAATTGGCCACAACGGAAGAGGGCATTGTCTCTGCTTCGTCGAGATTTAACTCTTATTTACCTCAACAACTTTATTCTATCATAACTATCTCAACTATGCTGAGGGCTGAAAATATAATTCTAAATCGACCACATTACGCGCTTTGAATCTTAATCCATACTGGTCAACCATCCGTGGTTTTGTTTTCTCTAATTCAGAAACAAAAACGTGAAGGGTTGACAACAGTTCATAGAAATTGCTGTCTCATCGACACATGCTTCAATCATATTGATCAGATCCACGTCACAAACTTGGTGGTTCTTCTTCTTCTTCTTATCTCCTGACTGGAATGGATCGTCTCTCACGCAAGAGAAGTAGTTGTGCCAATTATTTTACAGAATATAAAGAAAACAAGATGCCACTCAACAGAATCCTTAGTGGTTCAGCACCATGTATTTTACTGCACCTCCTCTCCATCTATATCTCCACCAAAGGGCGACCATTGAAGACAGAGAAAGAGAGCGAGCGAGAGAGACATGGCTTTTGATTCCATCTTCTTCTTGTTTCTTCTCTTCTTCCTTCTGTCTTCCTCTGCCACGACCTGTGCCTGTGCTGGCTGCGTACTTCATGCCCGAGCTAGCTACTCGTCGTCCTTAGCCGATCTCTCTGGTTTGTCACCGCAGCCTCTAGCTGATTCTTTAATCCAATAATTTGCGTTAAAATTTTCCTGCTTCTTGTAGCTGGAGCATGTGGATACGGCCCCATGGCGTTGGGCTTCAGCGGCGGCTACGTTGCTGCGGCAAACTCTGCTCTTTACAGAGGCGGCGTTGCCTGTGGAGCATGCTTCCAGGTTAGCAAGCTTTTTCTTCCTCCAAACCAAAGGCTCTAATTGCCTGTGGATATCTCAAACTGTTTGTTCTTATTCAACAGATGAGATGCAAGAACACGAAGATTTGCAGGAGTGAAGGCGTTAAGGTGATCCTCACTGATCTGCATCGCCAGAACGACACAGAATGGGTCGTCAGTAGGCCTGCTTATTCGGCCATGGCGCGGCCGGGAATGGCCAGAGAGCTGAGGGGACTCGCCGGAACTGTGGATGTGGAATACGAGAGGTAATCTCTATCATGGAGTCGACTCGTGTGCTGTTCTCTTCTCTTCTCTCCTGCAATTCCAGGAACTGGTGATTGACATGATCTTTCTTTCTCCTGATCCATTCCAAGCAGAATTCCGTGCGATTACACTGACAGGAATTTGTCCATCAGAGTAGAAGAGAAGAGCACGAGGCCTGATCGTCTGGCCATCAAATTCTTATATCAAGGGGGCCAGACTGACATTGTAGCAGTGGAGGTAGCAAAGGTAACAAGCAACATTAACTACTAATGGAAGAAGAAGGGCTTTCATTGAATCTATCTCACGTTGACTCTTTATAACAACCATCTTACGATCTCGTCTTGATCGACAGGTTGGGTCGTCAAATTGGCAATTCATGAGCCGGGTCAACGGTCCGGTTTGGAGCACGGACCGGGCACCGGCCGGGCCGCTGCAGGTTAGGCTCGTGGTCACAGGCGGCTACGATGGGAAGTGGGTTTGGTCGCAGAAGGAGGTCTTGCCGGCCGAATGGAGGACCGGTTCGGTTTACGATCTGGGGGTTCAGATTACTGACACTGCTCAGGAGGCACGCTCCAGCTCCTGATCTTAGACCAACAAATGCTAACCTAATGGAAGCTTCATTGTGCATAGAAATGTTCAGAACCCTAATTATTTGTTAGACTGAAAAACAGAGATTGAATCCATGCATTTTAGTTAGTGAATGAGATAAGATCACCTAATGCTTCGTAACAGAATCATTAAATATAAGAACAGCGTCAGCGAAGATCGAGAGCAGTGGCCAACTTTTGGACCTCTGCTCAATTTGATTGAGATGTGTTAACAACTCCACCAGCAATGGACGTGGCTCGTTCTGGTGAAGATGTGACGTCTTCACTGCACCAATGTCCATTCAAGTTTTTCTCTGCACAATCATGTGAAGCAAAGTGTTGCTTCTGCACGAGAGACAAAAACATGAACGAACTTTAATGATCACTTTGCTCGAAGAAAGCCAACGTTTTTGCCTGAAAAAAGTGGTGCAGTTGCAGTGCAACATGAAGACAATGTCTGCACGCTTCAGAGGAAGAACTGCAATCGCCAGTGCAACAACTTTATGTTTCACTTTTTCTTCCAAGAGCTTCAGTACCCGTTGAATCCTGAATCTCGATCAGGATTCGTATCGTCAACTAGGTTCTTGACAGCGAGCTTTTTCTCCCCTGCGTTAATGGCGGATGGCGAGGACACGCTCTGTTGCCAGAATCCATGCAGCGGCAGCAGCAGCAACTCTTCTTTCATGGATCGCTAGCTCTCGATCGTCTTCATTAATGCGCCGACGTCGACCTAGATCTGTTACCACTCTGTTTCGATCGACTGCACCTGGAGAATATTCTTCCAGTTCCATGGATCAACTCCACGCCACGTTGATGCGTCTCCGCGCCGCTCGTCTGAGACGACGAAACAACGGACGTGGCGCTGGGCGCCTCCGTTTCCTTGAACAACCATCGTCTCCAAGCACTTCATAGAGATCTTTGCCCTCGTAGTTTAACTAATTTATTATTCTTATCTTAACTCCATAATTTAAAATATTACATTTTGGTACAACATAAAAAAATAAGATAAATGCTGCATTTTAAGGTAATCTAAAATGTAATTTTAAAAATAAATAGAAAATATTTTAAAAGTAAAATGCCCTTCCATCAGTGTTTATTTTGTAAACTATAAGGAAAAAAATTGAATATTCTGAACTATGGAGAGAAATTTAAAATCTAGATAGAATATAGGGGCAAAATGAATTTCTCTATGTTATACTTTTATATATATAAAGCATTGTGCGTTCAGCTTCTTCCACCCCACACTCGTTGATCTTGTAAGCTTCTTCAATGGCGGATCATGACGCAGAAATCCTCCGAGAGCTGGAAACCCTGAACAGATCACTCTCCATCACTCTCACTTCCCGCCGCGCCGCCTCGCTCGTCCTGCCCCGCTCCTCCAACACCCCATCTGCCAGCGGGGGATACGCAGACGGACCTCAGATCGTCGGAGAAGCTTCTCGCTACGACCTTGGAAGCTACTCCTCCCGACAGGAGTCTCCCTCCGCCTGGCTCGAACTCGGACCGAAAACCCAGAACGGAGTGCCTGGGAAGGGCGAGGAACCGATCGAGTCCAGCGAGAGGCGGCGGGGGATATGGAACTGGAAGCCTGTGCGCGCTCTGGCTCACCTCTCCATGCGCCGAGTAGTATGCCTCTTCTCCGTCGAGGTCGTGGCGCTCCGGCATCTGCCTGACTCAGCCGACGGGCTCCGCCTCTCTGTCTCCGTCCGGAAGAAGGAGACGAAAGACAGGTCCCTCCAGACGATGCCCGCCCGGGCGGCGCAGGGCCGAGCCGAGTTCCAAGAGACTCTGTTCCTCCAGTGCCACCTCTACTACACCGGGGGCGCCGGCACCGGGAAGCCTCTCCGGTTCGAGCCACGCCTTTTCCTGATCTCCGCGATCGCCGTCGACGCGCCTCACCTAGACTTGGGGACCGCCGCCGTTGACTTGAGCTACCTGGTCAAAGAGTCCATCCAAAAGAACTTGGAGGGGCACCGCGTCCGGCAGTGGGACGTGGCCTTCCCGCTCTCCGGGAAGGCTGCCGGCGGAGAGATGGCTCTCAAGTTGGCATTCCAGATCATGGACGACGGAGGCATCGGCATCTACAAACAGACAGAGTACTCGCCCAAATCAAACAGCGGCATTGCAAGAGACCTTGAAGCAGATCAAAAAGAAGACTTTGACCTCCCCGAGTTTGAAGTCATCGACAAGGGAGTGGAGATAGCGGTGTCAGAGAACGACAACGCGAGGAGCTCTAGCGTCTCGAGTGAGGTCGTGAAAGAGGTGGTGCATGACCGCGCTCAAAGAAGCAGAGCAAAGGAGCTTCATTTGATCGCAAAGGAGCTTAAAGAGCTCGAGATGCTGGTAATGGCGGACGCCACGGAGACAACAAAGCTGACGACTGAACCACCCAAACCCCGTAGATTGGACACAGAGGAGGAATTAGTCACGAGGGAGTTCCTCAAGTTGCTCGAGATTGGAAACCATAAGGAGCCCAAGTCTGACGAGCACAACGACATCGCTAATCTCAGTCCAATTGGCCTCGTTCCAGATCTTGGAAAGAACTTGGGTTGCATAGTTCAGACGAGCGATGGAGGCTACTTGGCATCGATGAATCCTTTGAATGCACCAGCGTCAAGAACAGAGACTCCGAAGCTTGCCATGCAAATTTCCAGAGAGTTGATCGTCGAAGACGAGAAGTTGACGAGTGGGTTTGAAGTGTTCCACAGGCTAGCATCAGAAGAGCTCTGCTCCAAACTGCTCTCCTTGGCAGCCATGGACGATTTGGTGGGGAAGACAGCAGAGCAGGTGGCGTTCGAGGGCATTGCATCCGCCATAATAACCGGCAGGAACAAGGAAGGAGCAAGCTCCAGCGCGGCCAGGTCCATCGCCATGGCGAAGAAGATGGCTACAGCGATGAACAAGGCGAGAAAAGCAAGAACTATTCTAATTGAGGAAGCAGATACCTTGGATGAAGTCCTTTGCATTGCACTGCAGAAGATAGAGGCCATGGCAGTGGAAGCACTGAAAGTCCAGGCGGAGATAGCTGATGAAGAAGCTCCATTAGAAGCTCTACCTCCCGCCGACACACTCAATTTGGCCGTTAAACACCATGATTGGTGCACAACCTGCAGCAGAGCTACAATTCTAGTGGTGATTCAGCTGAGAGATCCAGTAAGGGGGTACGAAGCAGTGGGGGCTCCCTTAATAGCGACGGTGCAAGCAGTCCCTTCGACGGACCAGGGCGAATCACTAGAGGAGAGGAGGTTCGAGTTGGAGAGCGTTCATGTGGGAGGTCTCAAGTTGGGGTCCGACAGCAAGATCAAGAGTGCGTGGGACGGCGAGAAGCAGCGGTTGACGGCCATGCAGTGGCTGGTGGAGAATGGAGTGGGGAAGGCGGCTGGTGGGAGACGAGCAAGGAAGCAAGGGAAGAGGAGCCAAGATTTTGTGTGGAGCTTTTCTTCAAGATTCATGGATGGCATGTGGCTAAAGCACGTAAGAAACCCAAATTTAATTACTAGTTCCTAAGAAGGTTTGATAGATATGGATATTATTGATGTAATGCGAGGAAACTGATATGTGTGTGTTATTTATCAGTACGTGGAATTAGGGAAGACATGAGCAATTTGGATTATCTTTCCATTCATTGTCAAAATACTAAAATCTCTGGTAAATGAACTGAAAAATACTAAAGTTCATGTTTTGTAGTACAAGATATGCATGACAAATCTTTGCATTTCATTAGCAATGGAAAATTCCATGATCCCAACAGCAATGTATCATGTCTGCAAATAAGCAGCGAAAATATGGCACAAGACTTAACATGGGGCAAAGGATACAGCAGTATTTGGCATCAGCCAGTCAAAATGAGCACCATAGAACCCTAGCATTTTTCTTTCCCTTACCTGATAAATATCCTGATTCCAAAGCTTGATTGTTGCGGTATTCATCTAGGAAAAGAGTTGGATGATTATCGATTTCTGTTTCTTTTTCTCTTTTTGAGTTAACATAATGTTAGAGTTGAGGTTTCTTTTCCTTCTTGCTGAAAAAACCTGGTGGTAATCTGCAATCAGAAATGCATTTAGTGTGAGATATCAAATTTAGCAACAAAACAATTGAAAACAGTTTCTACAATCATAATCGAGTTGTAGCAAGAGGCACATATATGAGACATAAAGGGAAACATCACAATTAAAAGATTTAGCATTAAGATATGCAATAAGAGAAAAGGAATCATGAAGAAAGCAATCCAAGTTCATGTCAGAATTACAAAAAGTTTTGAAGGGATTTGAAGTTTACCTGCAACTTTGAGGTACACTCCATGAGAAATTGCTAGATATCCTTACATCAGGTGGCAGAGATCTAAACTTCCTCCAGTCATCAAGCATTGCTCTTAGATCATTGATCTTTCTGTGCAGGCCGATACAGCAGTTTGCATGCATTGTGCAGACCTTGTTAAAGTTTCTACTTGGCTCACAGAACCCTCCAAAGCGCTCCGTGCTAAGGAATCGTATTTTCACTCCTATGTCTCGGGTATGTTGGTCGAACTTGATAATGTTAAGCACATTCTGCTCATGAACTCCAGGAAATCTGGCACGTGAAGAGTACCAATATTTGAAAAATTCTATGCTTCGGTTGTTGGATCTCGCATAATTGAACCCATTGTTTGGCCAATTCTTTAGATCGGTAGGATCACCCAAGAAATTGTCACAGGAGATCTGGAAATCTCCATCTGGATAGAAATAGGGGAATGGATTTCTGAACCACATTACATCTACATCCTGCAGAAAAATCAGCAATTCAGTTGATTTTGTTTCAGTGTCAGGCAAAAATGTTGTCCTAACTCTAGAAAAGCGTAATATGTTTCGGTTGATCAATAGCATAAAGGTAGCAGAGGCATCTATTGCTCATTTGTTGACCTCAAGTGGTTAAGACAATTATGAACAAGATAATTCAGACAATACACATAACCATGAAATTTACTATTTATGAGAGTCATCAGAGAAAAGGGCGATGCTAATATTTTTTCCAGAACATCTCCCAAGAGACAAGGCTATCTCAAATTGTTCGTAACCACTCGCATCCTGTTCTCTACATTTAGCCTGTGAAGCGGTCATCTAATATGTAGGCTTCATTTAGATCTGTTCCTGAAATATTCTTTCCATATCAAGAACAAAATATCCTTGTTCATCCACATTTAAAATTTCAGCTCAAGTTCAAGCCAATTGCTTCTTATTCAATTGTTTTGAATGGTAACTCATGTAGTATCTTCCAAGCTAAACCTGCTAAAGCATATGAATTCTGTCTATCTAGTAAACATATGAATCACACAATAGATAGCTAAAAAAACCTACTAATCCATGTGCAAACTGCAACTCTGTATGATCCTGGAGATTCTCAGTTAAGTCTGCAATTAGATAAAACAAAGTAAGACTATCTGGCAATGTGCCAGTGTTATTGTTTTCGAAGGGACTTGAAAATTTTAAAGCTATTACAGCTTTTGATGGTCTGTAAAGCATTAGAAGAAGGAACATTGTTAGTTTAATGACAGAAATTTCATAGAGTAATAGATGCAAAAGCATATGCTGAAACAACAATCCTTCTATGGCCTCCCAGTGGGGCCGTGTGGGATTCATGTTCTGTGATGTTTTGCCACTTTGACAGGTCTGCTCCATCACTGATGTCTCATTGCATATGGAGCCACAAATCATAAACTACATGATAGATTTAATAATTAACTCAACTAGCAATAATCAATATAAAAAACAGAAAATTTGGATCTTGAGATTGATCATTTGGTTTTTTTTTATTTTGTTGCCAAATGGTGTTATTTGTTTTGATTAAAAAGTGTTTGGATTGGCAAGAGAAAAATGAAAAGAATGTTTTTTTTTTCCTGCTAAAAGTTGCTGCTAATGGCAGGAACCGTAGATGGAGAGGAGAGGTCGCGGAACTCACTGAGAAGACGAAGCTGAAGCCTTTCTCGAGCACCAGGCGCAGGAAATCAAGCCGCGCCCACATCATGTCCAAGTACTCGGGCGAGTTGAACACCTTCTCGCCGGAGAAGTCCACTCCCTTAACCACGAAGTCGAAGCAGTGTCGGTGCACTGCGACGCACCGCTCGTACGCCTTGCCGTCCACGGCGACGATGACCAGGTGGTTCAGCAGTTCTCTGGTCCCTTTCCCGGTGTGGAAGCTCTCCAGAAACACGTCCAGCACGGACCCAGGCGTGGACCAGAACGCGTTGAGGGAGGTTATTATCACCGTGTTGTCTGTGGTGGCCGCCTCCCTCAGAACCCTCTCCAGCCGCATCTCCTGGCTTTCCTGGCATAACGATGTAACGTCATTCCCGTCGGAAACCCTAGAAAAAAAACGCATCTGCTTGAGGGGCAAAACAGAGGCAACACTCACTGGAGCTAGCGCATTCTGCAGCAAAGGTGGCGGATCTGACGGAACGACGGCGGGGACAGAGCTCGCTGGTTCATTCCGAAGCTCCGGCGGGGGATTTGAACTCGGATGAAGGTCGGAAGGGGCCAACTGCTTCTTCGGGACGAAGGGAGGTGCGCCAATGATATCTACGCGGAGAGAGGTCGGGGGAACGAGAATGGCTGGCGTGGTGGCGCGGTAGAGCAGGGTGAACGAGAGCGCGACGACCCCCACAAAGAGCAGCGGCGAGAGCCACCGGCGGAGGACGGAGTCCGCAGCTTTCATCCCGAGGGCAGACGAAGGCTTCATCGCAAGTGATGCCCGCACCAGTCCTGCAGCCAAAGCTAGTTCCTTGCGCTTCCATGAAGCAAGACGGCATTGGCGGAAGGAGTATAACTACGTCCGCAGGGAAAGCACCATGGGTCCATGATTGGCAGATGGCAAGGCTTAATCGTGCGCTCAATGTCGGTTGGGCTCTCAAATCGGGCCCCGCCGGTTCTAGTGGGCCCCGCTTATAACAACGACAAAAATAAATAAATAAATAAATTTAGAATCGAGAATAAAATATATTTTTAATTTATGGATCATGGAAATTATATTATCCTTTAAAAATTTGGAAGGACCCTCTGAAAATTATATTATCCTTTGTCTGTTTGTAAAAATATTTGAGCAAAAGATCATCTCGGCATATTTTTATTTTAAAAATATTTATTATAGTGGCTATAACTATATATATGACAATAATAGAGCAAAAATATCCTAATTTAATTAAAATTATAATATGTGCAATACTATTATATTAACATATTTTTTACTAATTTAATTAAAATTATTCAAATTCAATCAAAATAGGTCTATGATTTTCATTAATCAAACCATATTTGGACGTCCACAATAAGTTTTTATATTCATTTGATTAAAAAAAAAATGACTGTAGCAAAATGGAAACTGAAAACCTAATAAATAAGACATTCTATCAAGCGATTAGTCGATCATTTTGTAGTGAAAGATAAAAAAGTTTGATGGTGATCGAGAGTTGGAGTTGTGTCTCCATTGAGTTCAATTATTTGATTACAAGTGTTGATTTCTTTGAAAGCGGTGTGCGATCTTCTGCATTGTATTCCTCTCTTGGCTGGTCTTCAAAAGAATATTCTACAAAATCTTTGCTTTATTTTTTGGCCATCTTAATTTTGACGGCACATCTCAAAGGGAAATGTTCTACGGTGTGATATAGCTGAGATTCGAACAATGAATACTTGATTAATGTACCAAACGTTGCCTCGTACCCCCGGAGCATGCCCATCTTAATGCATCATGGTAAGCTAAAGGTTAACTCATTCAGTATGTATGATACAATCGACAAATAAACATTAATTCCTAGAAAATGTTAGATCACTGTAAATAGCAGAAGAGAGAGATCACAGCAAAAGCAAAATGTTAGGTGTACAATAAATCAGAAGCAAATTAGTTAGGTTTTACAACACTTATCAACTCAGTTCATGATTCATGCCTTACTGGTAATTGATGGGCACTGAAAAAAGGCATGAAGGCGTCGCCGGCGGAGAGCGTGGCAGTCCCTTGAGAGAGGCGTCGCTGAGGGATGCCTTTAAATAGTCTGAGATGCGCTGCGATTTTGTTTTGGATTTAAAAAATTTTAAATGTGGAAAAACAAGTAAAAAATATGTGGCTGCTGGGATTCGAGCCCAGGTCTCTACGGCCACAACGTAGAATTCTTACCACTAAACTACAGCCACTTGATGGTAACGAATCATAGACATAATAACTATTCTAAAAAGCCAAAAAGGAAAAGTTGAATTGTAGAGAAATAAATAAGATAAATTTATAAATCATGCTTGACAGCAGGGATCTAGCAGGTACATGTCAGATCCACTGTTTACCTCATTGCACAAACCAACCCGTAGCTTCATCATCTTATGCAAAAAAGGTGGATCCGTCACCTTAGTGGCCCCACACGATCGATCTCACGATCATCTATGAGGAGGTAAATCGAAAAAATACAGTTGGTTACGACGCAGGAGGGTATTATCTGACTTCACCAGAATTCGAATCCTTATCCTCTTCTGCAAGTCTGCTGCGTCGTAACAACTCACCTATGCCCAGGGAACAACCCGTAGCTTCACCATGATTGGATGGGAGGGAGTCGACGGTCCCACAAATTTAATCCACAGTGAGAAGCGTACATAGAGAAGTTTGAGGATCCTCTGGCTATGAGTTACAGTTGATATCACCGGCCAGTGGAGGCCATATGTCAAAGAAAGACTCGTAGAAAACCTGTTTCTTACTTGACATAAACATCTGATCTTTCATGACGTGGCCTCAACGGCACGTCTGATCGACGTCGCGGTCAGTATCGCGACGAGCAACTTGTTCATCTGAAACGCGTCTGGACCTGACTCTCCGCCGACACCGTGTTTTTTTTCCGTTCTTCGAGTTCCATCGGCGATTGCGAAGCGAAAAATCGTTATATTCGATCCGATCGGAGTTGTTCTTGATCCCCTCGCGGTCATGGCGACGATCGGTAAAAACAGCATCAACGCGAAACTCGTGAGTCAAACTTTCGGATTATCCTTCTTCTGTGCCTTGTTTTCGCATCTGAAATCCGGATCTCCTTCTACCGAAGGTCTTGCTAGGTGACATGGGCACCGGGAAGTCAAGCCTCGTTCTTCGGTTCGTCAAGGGCCAATTCTTTGAATTCCAGGTTCTGCTTGCTCTGCTTTCTTTTCTCGGTGAAATTAGTGTGGTGTTTGAACCATTTGAAGTTGAAAGTTGAGGCTTATATGATTGTTTTGTTGTTGTTGTTGTTGTTATTGTTGTAACTTGAATTGTTTACAGGAGTCCACTATCGGGGCGGCTTTTTTCTCACAGACGCTGGCGGTGAGCGATGCCACGGTGAAGCTTGAGATTTGGGACACAGCGGGGCAGGAGAGGTATCACAGCTTAGCGCCCATGTATTATAGAGGAGCATCAGCCGCGATAATTGTGTATGATATATCAAGAATGGTGGGTGTTATACCGTCCTGGTTCTTTCACTGATAAATGTGCCAGGAAATTTAGGCGGATGAATATCCTTGTTTTGTTTGTTCCTGCTTCTTAACGTGGGGTTCTTATCTCTATTTTCTAATCCTGCGTTTAGGATTCATTTGAGAGGGCTAAGAAGTGGGTTCAAGAGCTTCAGAAACAAGGTAACCCCAAGGTGGATCCTTTGAGCTGTTCCAGTTGGAGTTATTGCCAATTTAATCTATCAAGGATATACAATTGTAGGTAATCCTGATATGGTGACTGCTCTTGCGGGGAATAAATGTGATTTGGAGGAGAAACGGATGGTCCCAACGGAGGCAAGTTCTAGTATTATGCTTAGTAGTTATTTCTATCGAGCTTAATTTTTTCTAAAATTATATCGGCAAGATGCCTCTCTTGTTGAATGCACCTTCAGTGTATCAGTAGGCTATTTATTTTCTTATTTTACGTCCAGTGGCACTATGTCAGTGTTATGCATAGTAATTCTTATCAAGTTTGACTTTCTGACTAAATTGTTAGGATTTCTCTTTTTTTTAATGCTCTTCAGTGTTGCTGTAGACAATTGGTGGTCTATATTATGCATCAAACTATTGTATGCCCCATGTCAATATTAACTTGCTTGCAGCAATCGATGCGCTTACTTGGTAGTTTTATAGATAGAGTATGATGTTGAACTTGCATGGTATGTTACTACTATGAGAAGCTGTGTGCATGCATGGATCTTCCAACCATGGATTGTTAGCAAGCTTAAAACTGTTAAATTTTTATCAGCCACTAATATAAGTTCACTTGATTGCCTTCCTGCTAGAAATTATTGGAGATATGATTTCTTCGTTCATTTATCCTATATCTGATTGTTAAATATACAGTATTCTGCATACTTTTTTTTCCTATTTTTCGTAAAGAAATCTGTTCAAGCTCAATCTGAAGCTTGAACAAGCTGCTTTAGCATGTTATGACAACCAACTCCTCCGTGCAATTGACTTTGATTAATTCTATGACCAAAGGAATTTATTTTTTTTAATCACGAACCCTAGATTTCTACCTCAACTCACTCAACCAATACTAGCCTTTTTTGTAATTTATCTCTACTTATTTGTCTATCCAACAGGTACACTTTGGTTTTCTACTCTTCTTTATACTGAGAAAACAGTTTACTTTCTGGCCTGGACTTAATGCAGCTCCATGAAGAAGAGACTGAAATTACTTGGATTCTAGATATTTTCTTGTTGTTTAATTTATTATATTTATTCTAGAGCGTCAGGCTACATGCAGGAGATGCAGGAACTGGATCTCCTGCATGATTATTTTCAGAAAACTGTGCAGAAAGCTGTCTTTTGGAATCAGAAAACTGTGATTATTTTAAGATGCTAAACTCTCAAGTGGGTACTAGGACATCCTTTTATAAGTAAACTTCTGCAATACGAATTTAACTAGTTCAGATTCTGTAACATTGTGACATTTAGAACTTAACAGTTTTGGTTTTTCTCATTTTCATTAACCATAATGCAGTTACATCAACAATTGTTTGGACTTGTTTATTGGATTTGTGTAATCTACAGCTTTGTTCCATGAAATTTCATTACTATTCTTCCACTTTTTACATGTGCCAACAACTGGATACCATTGCATTTGATCTTTTCATAGTTATTTTTCCTAGTATGCTTCCTTTTGTGTCCAATCTACAAAATGTTTCCAAGTTCACATGTCACAGAGACTTTTCGTTGCATTGCAGGAAGTGAAGGCATATGCCGAGGAGAATGGTCTTTTCTTCATGGAAACCTCTGCTAAAACTGCCATCAATGTGAATGACATATTTTATGAAATAGGTACAATCTTTGTTATCTGTTCTTTCTACTTGTGATGGATGAGGCTGTTAGCTGTATGATATGCTCTCCTATAATTAAGACTTTGGATTTGTGTATTGAGGTGAGAATTGAATCTCACCAGCTTAATGTTCTCATAGTCAAGGCTCATCTACATAATAATCTTGTAGATGATAATTGTTTTATTTGACAACAAATCATGTTCCATACTTGTGGCATTGCATTGTGTTAACTGGGTGTTCTACAAGTTGTTCTAAAATATATAAGTAACGCACTGATGTAAGATACTAAGATCCATAGCAGATGTCCAGGAATTGTATCATTTTTTTTTTGTTTGATCTTAATAATAATGTGTCTGGTAGAATTTCCTCACCCTATGAGCTATGACATGCATTAAACTATTGACCCTGTGATGAATGGTGATGACGGAATTTCATTGATCATTATGATTCAAGTATTAATACATCTTAATGATGCCTTTCTTTACTTTTCATTGAATTGATCACTTGGTTGGCACTGTGTCGGCATTCAGACCTATGTTGAGCTAAGGCAGTATAGATGCTAGATACGCTCATTCACCTTATTGCATCTACTAATTCAGTATTGTTGCCATCATGAGGTTTGCTAAAAAAATCCTTTTTTCTAACAAGATAGTAGAATTGTATTTAATATAAACAATTTCAAAATAGCTTCACAACAAAGCGAGAGCTATTATTGTTATTACAGAAGTGACTTTTATTTTCCTCTCTGATTTTATTGCCAGATCAAAGGCAAAACAATTATCAATGTAAGACGAGCATTCGAGAGTCTCAAATTGTAAGCAGCCTTTTACATATGTCTTAGAACCAAAGATAAGATATTGACCCTGCAAAATCACCATACCATTTTGACAATAGAAAGCAGAATGATCTTCCTATACTCCCTATACTTTTCTTCAGCAACATGTTATGTGCACGTAGAATAACTCCGCAAGAGGATCAAGCGTGGAAAGTTCCATTGCCTGAAGCAAGGCGGTGGTAATCAAATCCATTGCAAAAAAAGAACCAAATATTGAATAGCAGAAAAATGATTTCCATGTCTTTGAACAATTCTGTTCAGAGGATGTGTTTGATATGATCAGCTAGTGCTTGATTTTTTATCATGTGGTGTAATTTTTAGCAGCCACTTCCTGCCTTGAATTGAGTGTTATTTTGATCAATGCTACTTCTAATTGATGGCTGATCAATTCTAATTGGGTTTTCAAAGGAAAAAAATGCTTATATTTCTTCTACGACCAAGTCCATGTTGCTCCCTTTGTCGTGAAAACTTGGGCCATCCTCTAATTCTTAAAATGTATTCATTCTACTTGGTTCAAAATTCTAATTGCCGAATTTTCTAGATACTCAAAAACTATTATCTTCTTTTGCACTTTATTTTCTCTAAGCTTCTTTACATTTTTCTAAGTTTTACATCAATATTAACTAAAAGTTTTACATTTTGTGGCTTATATTTCTCCATTATACCTTTTCTATTTGAAATTTTGTTGAAATGCTGCTTACAGCAAAAAGATTACCCCGGGCTCAACCAGCTCAACAGCCGGCAGGAATGGTTCTTTCAGATAGACCAGCTGAACGATCAACAGCTTCAGCATGTTGTTCTTAGGTGTGAGCATCATTTTCTATTTCACAATCATTTTTCAGTTAGGTTATCTGGTCATGGAATAAAAGTTATCTTAGATACGTCAAGCATGTACAAACAAAACTTACAAGATTATGCTTGAAAGAGAAAATTAGAATCCATAATGAAAAGAACTGGTGCCTTCATCTTTGACATCACATCCTGTTTTAGTATTAATTCATTTGTTGCTGACAATATTGAAGTCAACCCAATACCATGACTTGAATACAACACTGCTACTCATCTGCTAATATAAAAATAGGCTGGTATTTCAAATATTTTGGGGCTATCTCCTGGATTTTATAACCCCCCTGAGTTCTGACAATCTTATGATAGTAATGTAGGTCGTTTAGATAGAACATGACCACCAAAAGGAAACACAATACAAAAGTTGTGACGTTAAAGATATTACATATTATGAACTCACATTTAGGAACTTCAACCAATCTATATCATATAAATTTGCTATAAAAAGATATTTGAATATATATCATGTTTTAATCTTACTGAATAGAAGCTCATAAATCAATATTATCTTCTGATATTAAATTGCGAGAATGGAAACCCACATGAATTCTCAATAGTGTCAATCCTTCCTGATTAACTATATCTCAGCACCGTCTTCCTTTTATAGATTCTCCATTTACTTTTGCAGGTTATTTGTAATTTGTTACGAGTGAAGCTAATTAAATCAGTGGAGATGCAACGAGTCTATTCATGAATCAGTAAGCCCAAGGAAAAAAAGAGTTATACTACTGAATTTTTCCTGTTTCATATCCCCACCCCCAGCTCAAGGCATTTAAACTTCAATTGCTTGTTTATAGACCCTGTAAATTTGCAATGTTATGTACTTTCTGTCATGATACTTGTAATAGTGTGCCTGGTCACATTCCAAATTGATGGAATACTATTGATTATTAGTATTTAACACTAGTATGTTTTCTGTTCTCTTATTCTCTTATGGTGTATATTAAAGTAAATTGTCACTGAAATGTGATTTAGCAGTATTTTTGTGGGCATATGGGGATGGATATGCAGGCGTCCATATTATTTGAGTAATATAATCTAGTTGTTTCAGCTAACTAGAACATGGATGCCTTGGTAACAAGGCAAACATCAAATCATAGTGTTTCTTCTTCAAGCATGATCATATAGTTTATCAAATCAAATTCTGAAGATCATTCTCTTGCACCTCGGCAATAGTTTGAGTCTACTGAAATAATCAATTGCAGAAAAGTTTGAATCAATTAGAACTATATTGTATTATGTCATATTTGTTAGTTTGTGTATATGGAATCCTTGAGCAAATTGATGGTATTATAATGTGATTGGTGTTGATGCTTTGCACTAAAATATGTCTCCAGGTCTTTTAATTTTAGGAAATAATGGCCTAAAGAATCTTTGGCAAAAACTGCTTGAATTTTGCTGCTCTTCTAGTTTTAGGTTTCTTAATCTTTGACAGAAGAATAAAAATGCCATCTCAATCTACAAGATTTAGTTTACTGCATGAACATAATTCAGAGACATTTCTCAATCCAAGCCACTGCATTCTATTTCATGAAAATAATCTAAATCCATTCCATTTCTTAATTCCACAGAGATCCTGAAAAATCCTCAAAACTTCATAACTAGCCACTCCTCATTGTTCATACATGAATGATGCCTTGCTAAAATACAGATAGTCTTCTGGATACTACACGCACAGATATCTGGTATGGCTTACCGATCGAAAATCATCTAGACAGGGAACTTACGTGCAAGTGATCCATCAGGAATCGCTCTGTCGATGGTGTATTGCAAGCGTGAAATATATAAGAATCATTGTGCCCAAGCTAGACCTGAAATATTAAAAGAAAAGAGAGGCAATCTTATACACTTCAAATACACAGGCATAATCATATAGAAAAGAGATGAATATTTATATGCATAAATCAAGGTTTTAGAATTGAGATTGTTTGATTGAAAACAATGGTGAACTTTTGAACAAGATTAGTTACTTCATGATTAGAGTACAGACTACATGGAATGATGATTGAACTCGTTTTTGTGTTTATCCATTTTGGTTTCGAGATTCAGGATGATTTAGCAAAAGACTATAAACAATGAGCAGATTATTGGTTAGAACAGTCCTTGCTTGATCAGTAAGACATTGAAAAGATAGGCATGCAAGATCATGTGAAAAATTGTAGATTTGAACACACATTGAAATTGGTGATACTTACAAAGAAGCAAAGAGGAGAAGGATTCTCCTGGGATTGATGGTAGTTAAGTGGTTTAATTTCCTTAGCCTTGCATCGCAAACATCAGACATAGCATTCGGCACTGAAGATTGTTTAAAATGCTCCATTTGAGAACAAGCCACTGTTAAGGAAGAAACAGATAGTTCACACTCTTAGATCTAGTCTTCAGACCATTCAAATTCATGAAAAAGTTAAGTAAACCATCATTTAATCAAATTCAAAATACAAAGGTTCAATTCAAACATCACATGCAGTGGAATATTGGAATAGCAATTAGTAGCTACTTCACTTGTCTTTTGCAAATCTGGATGTACTATATAATAATCACAGACAAAAACTAAAGCATCAACCACCTCATTTAGATTTATTTTTATCCCCAAATAGCATCAGTAGCTAACCTTTAACAGCAACTCTTTTGGCTGCATCATCTGCATCTTGCTCTTCACCATTTCGCCTTTCCATCCGCGATGATCCTTTACGAGACAAAGCTTTCTGCGAGGAAAGACAGCCTTACTTACAAGATACGTTCAGAAATCAACAATTCAAGCACAATCAAGGCAGATGATGAAGTATACTGCCAATTTATAATTAGTTTGCTTACAGTCATTTTGGGGCTTCCAGAGCATTTGTCAGATGATTGTGTAAGGCTCTCAATATCTAACACTACACTTTCTGCTTTATCAGCATCTTTAGCATCATTCTGCAACTAATGAAATATTACTGAAAAAAAAGTGCTAATAGATGTATGAATATCCAATTAGGAAAAGTATGTTTTTTTTTTGTTTGTTGAGAACAAGAACCAACCTGCAGCAAAATACCCTCCATTCAGGTGGTTTCAATAATCTACCAAGAAACAGTCAGACAAGTAACACTGCAAAGTAAACGCTCCATGAGGATGGATCTAAAATAGCCAATGCACATGGAAATAGTTCAAACTATAATCAAACTGTTCATTGTGCAAACGAAGATCCAGCCTGTTCCAGAGACAAACAAAGAACTATGCTTCTTCAAGTCAAAGAAAAGAGATTTCTAACCATCAACACAATCATGGCATTGCAAACGGAAAGGGAAGATTTTAGGGAAGTAATGTAAACCCTTTTCTCGAAAAACAAAACATCGGCAGAAAAAAAACCAAAGCAAAAGCAACTCGTTTTGAGGGGGAGAAATCCCCTCTTTTTTTTCCCCGCCTGCAAGAAACAATGTGCAGAAATCATAAATTGCTTCCAAAAAACCCTTATTTTTTGCCTTACTGAGAACAACATTTGCGCAATAGTATTAGAAGGGGAAAGTAGATAGCAACCAGCCGTTGCGAAGTGCCGGCTCTCTGCTCTTCAGTTTGAGGGCGACCGCCGACGACGACGGACTAATGCGAGACGACGAAGCCCTTTTCTAGACAACAAAAATCAAAATAAAGCGGCCATTGTTGGTTCCTCCTCAGGAACCGAGAAAGATGTGTCAGAGAGCACCGCAACAAAGCAACGAGTGTCCCGAAGAGCGAGAAAATTAACCTGCGCCGTTGCTCCGCCGCTGTCGCAGACTCGCCCTTTAACAGCGAGGAGCGCTTCTATAAAAATTAAAATTTTACCAGATTTAGAATTTAAAATTTCCAAGACGATGCTTTAAAAAAAATCAATAATAATTAATTCAATTGAATTTAAATCATTGAACAAAAAATATTTTTTAAATATAAAAAAAAATACAATCTCTTTTAATTATTTTGCAACCCCCCTTTGAGAAAACCTTTTGCTTCACGGGATTCGAGAGCTTTTTCAAATGCGAGGAGAGATTGAGTTAGAGGACGATCATGAACTTTGTCTGTTGTTAATCAAAATTATCACTCTTGCATTCTTCAGATTCTCTGCCCGTGAATGATGATTCCTTCGAGAAAATAAAAAACAAAATCGAATAAAAAATTTATTCCGTTATTTATTAGACGCGAATAAAAGTGCCGTTAAATGGAATTATTTGATGATGGAATTTAAAATTTTAATTTGATTATTTAGGAAATTTATTTTTTAAAAAAATATTTTTATTTTAAATTTTAAAATTTCTAATTCGATTAAATTAAATAAATTAATATTATCAATGAACCTGTATCCAAAAAATAATATACATTGATTTTTAATAATCAATATTACACTGTACTGTATTTAAAAAATAAATATTACTATAGTATTCAGTTTTAAAAATTATCATCACAGTGATATTAAATTTTAAAATACAGTACCATAGTGTTATTTTTAAAAATTATCAATGATTTTTAAAAATTAATATCATAATTTAATTAATTTATATTTTATCGATTTGATTTGTATTTGAATGATTGATTCGATTAATTAAAAAAAAATGATTGGTTAGATTTTAATTTAATGGATTCGATCGAATTTTAATATGATTTCACAATCATGTCCTTTATATCTAATAATAAAATAATATTAGACGTGATATAATTTAATCGATAGTTAAATTTATTTCCATTAATAAGTTTAAAAAACGCTGCATACAGATGGGCACCGACATCTGACTCGGTATCCGACAAAAAGCGGTCGCTCACATCATTGTCGTCCCGATGCCGTCACCCTCCGGTGAGAATATCTTCAAACTACCTTCACGTGTCTACTGTGTAGTCTTCCGTTACAGTCACTGATGTTTTCCTCGGCGAGCCGTTCGGGGTGTGACGGGACCTCTCGCTGGGTCACGTGCCTTATCGGTCAGTCTAGAGGGCCCGATGTCCTATCGAAGCGCAGGGAGATCGGACGGTCCAACTGCTCCGGGGCCCCGCTGCATGATGGGTCCCTTGGCAGGCGATAAGAGGACAAGAGCTCTAAACGACCGTCTGATTTCGATCCAACGGGCGGCCCCGAACTTGGCAGTTGTATAGTTTCAGCACAGCCGTGGGCGTTGGTTTGGCACGAAGACAAAATTTTGAATGACATTTTTTAAAAATAAAATAAAGAAATAAGAACTGTTATGGTCGTAAATCGAGGTTAGTCAAGTCCAAGAGTAGCTTATCAGACCCGACTCAGTATGGTTCATGGAGCCCGGATCGAGCCGAATCATCTAGAATGTTAACCCTCAGAGTCAATCGAGTTGTGTGGGCCGAATCGGGGGAGTCAGGGCAAGATCTAGTGGAAGCCCTCTGTAGCACGAGTCCGAATCCTCCCAAGAGGGTTGCCCTCAACTTTTGAGTCAACCCAGCCGACTTGAATCTGCAACGCGGAATCACCTACTTGAACCAAACCGAGTCCTCAGGGAAACGAATCTCCCTAATCGATTTGACTCTGTGTCAACTTTCTCTCCGATGGTAGATTCGAATCCTCGACTCGGAATCATCCGTGCAAGTCGAATCGACACCCTTCGACTCTTCTTGTCCTATCCCTTGAAAGGTCACTCCGCCATCATACGGTTACGAATATCTCCTGCCACCTCTGCAACCAATCATAGTGATACCCTGACAGATGTACGTGATATGACCTCTCAGATGTAAGTCAACGACAGGACATATACTCTGAATATACCATGTCTTTTGACAAATTCATACCGATGATGGAACCTCAACCATCCTTACGATGTGACATGACTCCTTAGACTAATATATAAGGTTGATTCTGGAATGGGGGAAGGTATGCGCTCTTACAATTCTCACTTTCCATTCTCATCTCTTTCTTCCTCTCTCACGAACTGACTTAAGCATCGGAGTGGTCGTGCGCAGGGTAGCCCCTGACTTTCCTTCTCACGATTGTTGTGATCGCAGGTCCTAGCAACTTGACGATCTCCTTCGCCTAACCTCATCCAAGTGTGGTGCTGAGAAGTGTGGTGCTGATGAAATCTAAAACTAATTATTAACTGCAATCACTAGCTGACATTTCCATAGTAAAGAACTCGAGATCTAGAGGACCTGACTGATAAACTTACCACAAAAACATCGATACAACAGTGATGAGATGAGAAGGAGACTAAAATTCTGTTGGATATTGAGTCTAAAAAGATCAATACGATTTTGTGAAAAATCAAGATGCCATCAATTGATGAAAGTCAAAATTGACTTCAAAATCAAAATTTACGTTTCGCGTAGATAGATTTAGACTATTAATTTACTCAAAATCGATTAAGGATGAATGAAAAATTAATTATTCAAGATTAGTTCAAAATATCATTAATTGTTAATTAATACTGTAGAAAGAAGTGCATAAGAAATAGTACTACATCGATAAAATTCGATAAACTTTCCTTCCTTATTAATATTGTTGTGTTATTGAAATTAATATAAAATTCCATGTGCTCTCTTCTCACGGACGAGTAAGTGCTCGTACCCGAAAGCCCGCGGCCCGTCACCTATTATGCACACACGCAATGGGTGCTTTGTTGGCGTAGACTAGATTGCTGACTGAGCGAACAGATAACAACCGTTGGATCAAAAAAGTGTAATGGATCGTATGTGACGCGATATGGAACGTTGGATCGCGAAGAATTGCAATCTGACCGTTGGTGATGAGACTTGATCTTAAACATTAGATCAAATGAATCATTAGATCCAGATTTAACGACTGATAACAAAGGGGATCTGAAAGGTTACAACTCTCCAAATCTGACGGATGAAATTCAAGGGCGATCTGAAGAGTTACAACCCTCCAGATCGAACGGTCCAGATAAATCCTATCTCAAAAGTCACAGTCACTCATCAGAAGATATTCTACTTTTTCACTTTCTATAAATAGATCCCTCTAGATACTGAAAAACTCATCGATTCAATTCATCTATTGAAGCATACATCTCATCTTATTTCTGGAACTACTCCGCGATACGCTTGTTTCTCGAAATTTCGTTGGTCTCAAAATTTCACCAAAGTGCAGTGTTTCTGGAACTACTCCGCGATACGCTTGTTTCT
>JBBMKF010000007.1:5148807-5160635 GCA_037834155.1 Curcuma caesia | reverse complement strand
CAGGCCCGTGCTCCCCTCTAGGGCGGTGCTCCTCCAGGCCCGTGCTCCTCCAGTGCGTACGGTGACCTCCTCGTGCTCCTCGCTCCGGTTCCTTCTTTTTGCCCTAGTTCGTTTCCCTGCTTATTTCCGCACCCCCTTTGTTTGATGGTTGTGCAATCCGTCAGTTCGGGTTCGATCTGATAGTTTTGGTCGAGGAAGGTCCTCTTGCGCTGTCTGTTACTTGCTTGATTCTGCTGGGAATTGAAGAGATAGAGAGCGCGGTGTATGTATGTGAGCGCGGAGCTGCTGCCTAGGGTTTTTTGTTGCTAGTTGTTCGCGTCATGGGAAGCACCGGGGAGCCGGAGAGAAAGCGACGGCATTTCGATCCCATTTCTCCTACTAGCGCCGGTGCCACCAAGAAGCAACCTTTTTCACCTCGTTCTGAGGACAAGAAGGTGCGATCACTGCGCTTCATAGTTCTTTGTCATTTTTTTTAGATTCCAATTAAGTGCAGATTAGTTCATTTATTGAATAATATGTAGCCTGTTTTCACTGGGGAAATGGCCTAATCCATATTATTTTCTTCTCTTTTAATTTTTCATCAGATTGCCGGCTGTAGTAAGCCAATTGTGTCAACTTTTTGTTCTTAGTTAAGATTCTATGTGGTATTTGATAGTCATTTTTATCATTGATCGGTTGCCAACTCAATCTACTGTTCTTGAAAGTATCAGTTAGAATTAATAAAGAGGGATCAAATATATGCGAGTATAAACAGGCTAAGAAGTTGAAGACATTTAACCCCTTCTCATTTCTGGAGTGAAATGACTATTTGCTCAAGCAGCTGCGAATCTTTGCTATTAATCAGTGATTCAGGGGAAATAGGTTTGAGCTAAGAATTCCTGAGAAGAGAATGAGGGTCCTATGGATTCCTATTCATTTATTGCATGGTTGTAAATCTATGTAATGTCTTTGGAATATCAGTTACAAATATAGTGAAGAATGATCAAATATATGCAAGCTCAACAGATTAGAAATTGAAGACATCTAAGACCTCATTTCTCAGGTGAAATGACTTTTTTCTCACCAAATGGTGGATCTTTGCTATTTATCATTGATCCTGTGGACATGCATAGGTTCAAGCTGATAATTCTTGAAAAGAGAATGAGGGTTCTATGAATTTATATTCATTTATTCCATGCTTGTCAGTTTTGCCAATCTTAATATGAATTGGCCAAGTTGGATTAGGATCAGCCAGATCTGATTGATTTTGATTTTTCAGACGTGTCTGAAGCTATCGAAAAACTGAAGATGCTATTGGAAATTGGTTAAGTTTCTCCTAAAATTGAAGAAATTTGATGATTTTTGGGAAGAAACGGCATTTTTTTCTTCCAAAATTGTCCAATTTGATCAAGAATGAGGAGTTGGAGAACTTAGGAAACAAGCTCCGTTGTTGGTTGTAGTTTGAAAATTCATTGCTAGGTGATCCTCTTTGGTGCGATACTTGCCAGAGCCACCAGATTGCATGAGAGAAGTTGCCAATGTTTTTGTTTGTGTTTGAGATGATGAATAAATCTTTTTCTAATGAAGAATTTCACTTTGTGAAATCATGAGGACTACTGTGGAGGAAGCCTTAGTGTAGTCATGAGGACTATTGAGGAGTAAGCTATTTTGTGAAATTGCAAGGATGAGGCTTTGAGAGGTGAGATGTTAAACTAATAAGTAATATTCAGTACATTTAATTGGTAATGATTATTAGATATCTAAGATCAATTATGTAATGTATTAGATGTTGATAATAACACTATGTAAGGACTAATGACACTACAGTACGTACAATTATAGTTAATAATAACAATTAATGAATTAGTAAAATTTATGTTCTGTGAATATTTGATTAAAATTTTAAATAATGATATCTTCATTAACTATAAAAATATTAGATAAAGTTTGGTTGACAAATAATTATGCATCTTCATGAATTCATTTGTGAGAAGTTGGTCTTTGATAAGGTAGTAAACTACTAATAATTATTAGGTTACCTTTAATATAGTTGGTCATAGTAATGCAATTGTTGTATTGATTGATAGGGAATGTAAGGTAGATTGGTAAGGAAATGAACAATAGGTATTACACTATTAGCGTATCAGTAGTAAGTATAGTTATTAGTATATAATAAGGTAAGATTAAGGATCTGATACCATATTAGTTCGGAGTAATATATAATAAGTTGTTTTTTTATTATTACTAAACTATTAAATTTGCTATGTAATAGGTAATAAACATTCCATCCATAATTATGTTTCTCCATGAAATCGCATGTGAGATTGGTTTATCAAGTACGCAACTATACTATTATTTATTTTTTGAGAAAGGGAGCTTTAGCGCAACAGTAAAGTTATTGTGGTGTGACTTGGAGGTCACGGGTTCAAGTCTCGGAAACAACCTCTTGCAAAGCAGGGTAAGATTGCATACAATAGGCTCTTCCTCGAGGCCCTGCATTGGCAGGAGCTTTGTGCACCGGAGTTCTCTTTTTTTTGTTTGAAATGAAATTGAAAGTGTTGCGGGTGATATAACTTATTATATATTCTTAGGTTTTAACTTGTTTTGTTATCTCATCCATTAAACAAATTTATTTTAATTTGTTCCATATTTTTTGTTATTTTATCTTTTCTTTTTGAATTTTTTTTCCTTACCAACTCTGATACTACTTATCCTATTGATTTGACACATGCCAACACTTAAAGTCATTGAATGTTCAATATTGTGATGAATATGACAACCTTGATTTATTCAACATATCGTAGGCTTGACTTGCTATGATAGGTGTCCTCAGAGTTCAACCTGCACTTACACATTAGGGGTTTACAGATTCACAAATACATATGCACATATCAAACCCTAGGTCTTCTTTTGAATGTCGTCATAAAAAATGCCTGATGAGCGTTTCTTTGGCCTTGATATGCAGAAGATCACTATATGTTCCTTGAGGATTTTTTAAGGATACATTTATAACTCTGATATAGTTTGAAACCACATGATCTTGATTAACTAGTTATTGACCCAGTGTTTATATTTTTATTTTAATAGTGGTAGTAGACTGATGTGTTGTTTTGTTGATCTCTCTGTGTTTTAATTTCATATTAAAAGATAAGGTAAGATTTTTATTTTCGTGTAAGGCTTTTACAACATTAAAGGGTGGTAAGAACTGCATGGGATTCTGAATTTTCTCTTAAACTTATTCACAATGATCTATTTTATGTAGCTTGATGTTGCTGTGTTGAGATACAAGAATCAAAAGCTCTCTGAGCAATTAGAAGCTCAGAAATTTGAGTATCTTACTCTTGAGAATAAATTTCATCAGATCAAAGAGAAACAAAAGACACATGAAGACATGTTACTTTTGGTCAATAATAACTGGGAGAGGGTTAGTAGGCTTTCTTTTAGATGTTTGGTGACAAAAGTTCCAGAATAACAATGCTGGTTTCAATCATTTGATAATAATTTGGTTGTTTTTTTACCAGCTTCTCAGTGACCTGGACTCACTTTCTACCTCAACAAGTGGATCTACAAGTGCTATTCACTTGAAACACTCTCAGTTGTCCAACGGTGAGATTTTGGTAGGATGTATATTATGTTAACTTAGGCAATGTATAGGTTTGACGAGAGCAATTTTGTTCACTGCATATGCTTTAAGCTTCCTGATTCATGAGAAATCATTGTGTTAGAAGTATGTTGGAGAAGAACTAATGCTTTGATTGATCAACAGGAATAATTGAATAGGAAGTTGTTTCTAGCATAGAAAAAGTTATCCTGTGCATTCTTTTGGATGTCCAAATTAGAAGAATCACTTGGAGTCATTGTTCATACTGCACCTGTTAATTCACTTCTAATTTCTTCAAACTCAACACTCAACTAACTGATCTTTTTGTGTATTTTGTGTGTTGCTTAGAGCATATGTAATCTGTTTCTTTCACTAAAACTAAATGTTATTTTTTTTACACAAAACTATGAAAATCAAATAGTAGTTTTTTCCTGTGCATTTTGTGCCACAACATACACTGGTATTTTCATATTGAATTAGCCAACCGAGTTAAAGCTTTAGGTTGTTGGGTCAGGTTTGGTCAGATGGGCACCCACTTAACACATACATGACTCAGTTAAGCTATTTCTTTCCTAGTAAATAGGACCTTAGCTTAATTCTTTGAACATCTATGGTCAAAGAAATAGAATCTCAGATACTTCTATATTGTTCATCAATGTGATGTGAATTTGTATAATTTATTTGTGGGTTCGATCTTTGTGAACTTGTTATTTACAAAGCAAAAAATTGCTTTGTTGTTTAATGGAAGATAGACAAACGAGAAGGGTGAACATCAAATGAGAAGGGCAAACATGAAAAATTAAAATTAAGAAAATCTCGCTAAGGAATGTAAAAAACACCTTTATGAGCAGAAAATCTCACTAACAAGTTAGGAATGTAAAAGAAAAACAGTATTATCAGCAGGTATACAAAAACATATGTTTTGAGTGTTTAACCAATGAGTATGAACCACCGTATAGATCTTATAGGTCTGCTTACTAAATGTGGCAGTCTCGATTTGTCATCATCATCTAGCCGTCCCAACTATGTGAGTTGGGCTACATGAATCGGTTGGTGACTAGGCATCTTTCCTGTGGTAGTTGGCCTGTGGAACTCCCTCTTTGATTATTCTATGTTTGGTTGATATCTGTTCGAAAGAAACTCTGCTGAAGTGTCTTGGTTAGTTTATTGATTTGTTCTGCTGCTTCATTTTGTGAGTTAGGCAAGGTGGAATCATTCAATATAGATTTCAAATTGTAAGTACATCTTAGGGTGGAATATGTTTTTATTTGGGAGTTCTTGTCCACGATTTAGGCAGTTATCTGAATGAAAAAATTGTGAATGTGCTACAAATCTAGGTAGAAATTTTCCTTTTGGTTTCAGCGGGGAAATTTTTTTCAAATGCCAGCTTTTCCTCTATTTATTAATCAAGTTTTAAGTTTTTAAAAACTTTTCATAATATATTATTATCAGGTGGAGCATCCTTCTCCATAGAGGAGGATTTCTTGAGGAGACTCCTGGAAACAGGTGCAACTGAATGTTCGGAGGATGCATCTCCTACATCTAACCAAGATGATAGTCAAACAGAAGCTTTGACGACCAAAAGCATCTTGAAGAATCTTATAAGCTTGCTCAATGATGTGTGGCATGCAAATGAAGTGTTTTCGACTGCTTTCCTTGCAACTCTACCTGAAGATGGTATCAACCTCTTCCATTCAGTGTTTTGGTGATTTTGTATTTCTGATTGAGCTTCAGAGCTGTGCTTGATGTATTTCTCTTTCAATACTTTTTTTGGTTTGTCGCAGAACCCAGCAGGAAATTGCTGAAGGTTATTCAAGACCTTGAGGTAGAGGTCAGGAACTTTCTCATGGCTGTAGGTGATCTTCATTTAAAACATAGATTGGTGACAGATGATCTCCTAAACCACCAAGATATAGATTTGAAAAATAAGGCTGAATGCAAACGACTAGCAGGTACCCTTCTAGAAAGTGTTGAAGTTCCTTCAGAATTTTTTTGCATCTTAGAATTTGAATTCTAGGAAAAGGATTTCTCATGTTGAATTTGCCTGTGATACCTCTATGAACTTACAACCAGTCCTATGTGACTTGTGTCTCTATGGATGAATGTGACAAATGTATGCATCTGTACTTCATGCCCTTACTCTTTTGATGTTGACATGTTCCTTATTGAAACCTTTATGAAGAGGAGTTGGCCAGTACAGTTGTGGAGTTGGAAGAAAGCAATTGTAGAATATCAAAGCTGAAGTTGCATAAAGGCACAACACAAAATTCATATTTCCTTTTCCCTAATTTTGGAAACAAACAAGTTGCTGGAGATAAGGTGAAGGATGCTGAAAAGGATATGCAACATATGGAATCTTCCCTCAAAGAATTGATGGTAGATATCGACCTTTGGTTTTCTTATCTGCATATTGCTCGACAGGTTGATTGTTTCATTTGTTCTGGAATTTTTATCAGGGTCTGGTTTCAAGCCGGTTAGAGGACATAAAGAGACTGCATGAAGAAAGAATTGAGATT
This sequence comes from Curcuma caesia, assembly GCA_037834155.1. NCBI lineage: Eukaryota > Viridiplantae > Streptophyta > Magnoliopsida > Zingiberales > Zingiberaceae > Curcuma > Curcuma caesia. Next base: position 5,154,539 of record JBBMKF010000007.1, on the reverse strand, counting down.
CTAAAGAAACTAGCTGATATGCGGGTTGGTTTTCGTTGTATTTTATCAAGTTAAAGTACCACAGTTATGATTATAATTTTTGTAAATTCTAAGACTATCATGTATTTCTGACATAATAAATTTCAGAATACTTTGATGGATTTCAAGAAGATATCTTCATCCAAGGCTTTTTTGTGTCTGAGTGACCGCCTGAATACATCAAAGGAAGAAATGGATCAGTGCCGGGTTTTGCTTGAGAAATTGCAGGTGATAACTGGTCGGTAGTTTGTATGGTTTGTTCTGGTATTCCATTTCACATTTTTAGTCTGTTGAGATTTGTTGGAACATATTTATTACAGGTTGAAAAAGACAGCTTCGTATGGTGGGAAAAAGAGGTGAATTTGAAACATGAGATAGCTGACGTCGGTAGGACAATCTCTTTCCTTTCTGAGTCAAGAATTGCTGAACTAGAGCAGATTCTGCAGAAATTGGCTGATGAAAGGGTTATGTTAGAGACCAAACTTGAAGCAGCCACGAGAGAATCAAGTATTTGGTCCAGTTGCTCAATCTTAATTCATTTTAGGTATGAAAGAACATCATATGGTTTGTTATTCCCAGGTAGGAAGGAGATAATTCAAGAATTCAAGGCACTTGTTGCATCACTGCCTAAAAGCATGGAGATCATGCAAAGTGAAATTGATCAAAAAAAGGAAGCTACTGTAGCTCTTCATTCTCTGAGAGCAGAAGTGCAATCTCTTTCTAGTTTGTTGCATAGGAAGGTAACAACTTATCAATGTCAATACCTTCATTTTTTTTTTTTGCATATTTATCAAATTATCATGAAGGATATGTTATTCATTGCAGGAGAACGAGATTAAAATTTTATTCAGTACATCTTCTCATCAACTTTCTGAAATTAAGCAGCTGCATACAACTGTAAGATTAGTATTGGTTTGAATCTAATTTTGTTACTTTTATGAGCTCTTGATAGAATTGATGAACTGGATCTGTGACTCTGCCTAATCTCTTTTTGATTTTGATACTAACTGGAAAATGTGAGAGGGAATGGGAGATATCTATACTTAATATTTGAGGGTAATTAGTAAAATGAGGATCACCTAACAAAAGAAGAAATTAACTGTAATTTTTGTTAAGAAAAGAATGATGTTAGGTTACTAATACACCAGTTTGTTTTCCCCTCCTAAATACAGTATTAAAAAACTGTGGGATAAGTTTGAGTACCATGGTCTATGAGAAAATTTGGCTTAAAGTAAATCTTTCAACCAATCTCCATGAAACAAAAAAATAACATAACATATTTTATTTCACACCAGTTGGAACTTTCTTAATTGTAGTTACTAAATTGCAATAGTCAACACAGAATTAAATCAAAATCTGTACAGAAATATGATGGATCAGAAAAGGTTTGAAGGGTTAATAAAGTCACACTCAATCCAAGTGCTTGTATACATTTTTGGATAATTATGTATGCTATGTTCCTTATAATTTTTTGAATGTATATGTGCATCATTCAAGCGCAATCTAAGAGACTTACTTCTGATGCTTTTCTTGAATAGTATATTTCTTCATGATTAGTTGTCTTATTATTCCTGATCCATCCAATCATGCAAGAATTTAGAGATTTGATCTTTTTCTTTGTAATTGTATTTACTTACTAAATTTGCATGGTTAATTATTTCTTGTTTATGTCTGATACAGGTTCAAGATTTGAGAGATAATAATCACGAGTTGAAACTTTTCATAGAGATGTATAGACGTGAATCCACTGACTCCAGGTTTTTCTTCCTTTACACTTGAGATGTCCGGCAATCTAAATCTATTTCCTAGTTTGATTGTCTTAATATCCTGCTTTCTTACACGTGGTTTAATAATATATTCTGGCAAGAATACATGCTAATGTAACTCCAAAAAAAGTAGCGTTAATAGATAAAATGAGTGAAAATTGGTTGAGATGGCATGGGCATGTTCAAAGTGCACCAATAGATCTTATTGTTAGAAGAGTTGAATCTTGTATGCAAGGTGTAAGAGCTAGAGGATTGACTGAAGAAAACATTTTTTTAGTATAGGAAAATATGATTCGATTGATTTGAATGATGCTAGGGAGATAACCTTGTATGGAACTCAATGGATAAGATGCATGTTGCTAACTGACCTCCTCAACGAATTGGAACAGACACTTTTCTCATTGATGGTAATAGTGATGATGATGCGAGAATTTTATTATGGGTTCTATCTACCTCCATGTCAGATGTATTTTACCCATTAGCGACTTGTAGCGTTTTATTGTCTGAAGTGTATGCCATTTGTGTTTGGTAATGCAGCTGAGATATTCCCCCTTGCTTTTGTGATATCTTCATACAATATTGGTTATTATTGGATTGGATGGAGCAAATTATTGTTTTCCCTCATCATTAAGTTCTATAAAAGTAGCAACAGTAATTTTATCATGTCATCTTTCCTGATGCAGAGATCTAATAGTATCCAAAGACAATGAATATAAGGCATGGGCTCATGTCCATACCCTCAAATCATCTCTCGATGAACACAACTTGGAGCTGCGTGTTAAAGCAGCCATTGAAGCTGAAGCAACATCTCAAAAGAGGCTAACCTCTGCTGAAGCTGAGATCGATGAATTGAGGCAGAAGTTGGAGACATGTGAGAGGTAACTCGTATATTCTGTTACTTGCATCTGTACGCCTAAGGTCTGCTGACATGCGGGCATTTCACAATTTGTAGGAGCAGGTTGATATTTTATTATGGTTGCACTTAGATTACATGTTTTTCAGTTTATTTGCATGCTTAAGCTTGCATAATATCGAGTCGATTAAATAGACGCAGATCTTTCAATATCTAATACAGAAATGGTAGGAAAGAAATAAGTAACACTTTTTTTTTACATTTTTCCATAAATATTATGATACTCGTATTATACTAAAATATTATTCTTATCTTTCATGTCTACACTTTATTTTTATTGGTACCTGAATTGGTATTCGATATTGCAAAGATTTATGCACCAGATCGGTAGGATTGTAATCGGTGAGAAAAAAAAAATTAAAAAAGAGCACAATAAATTTATGTTTTGATGAATGCGTGCGATGTAGGTGTTGCTGGCTCAAATATGTTTCTTTTTTGACGAATGATCGACAATTTTTTATGCAGAGATCTGTCTAAATTGTCGGAGATTCTGAAATCAAAACATGAGGAAGGAAGAACATATTTATCTGAAATTGAGGTTGTTCTTTCCTTTTAAAGATCGAACGGTAATTCAACGTGAGAAAATGCTTACTGACTTGGCCCTGTTTGCTGCAGTGTATCGGGCAATCATATGTGGATATGCAAACTCAAAATCAACATCTGTTGCAGCAAATCATAGAGAGAGATGACTACAATATCAAAGTAATTAACATTGTTCTTATTGACATTTTTGAAGCTGATTCTTCTTTCTTGCAATGCATGTTTTACTTTTCTTTCATGGTTAGAAATTATGTTTGTCAATTCTTATTTTCTTATTGTGCATTAGCCTTGTGTTTTTATAATACACTTGATGCTTCTAATTAACATCTTTAAGATTCATTTTGAGAAAAAGGGTGGCAACCTGTAGGTCGATAGCTGACGATGACATCGATCGGCAATGTGCTGGATCGTAGATTTCATTTTACAATGTATTAGCATTTCTTACTGCTGATCCAAATCTGCTAACTATTCTTTTCTTGTACTTGAGTTTTTCTCGAGGCCTGTTTATGAATTCGAGTATTTGTGCCTTCATCATCACTTCGGTCCACTTAATTTTATGATTTTTATCTAGCTCGTGATGGATGGCACGAAAGAGAAGCAAGCGCAAGAAGCTCTTCGCTTGGAAATACAAACTACGAACAGGAAGCTACGCGAAGCAAAATTGCTGATGGATTCATATGACCTGAGAGTTTCTAAAATGGATGAACAGTCGAAGATATGGTCAGAGCAAGTTGGAAAACTCGCCGAGGATACTCGACAGAGTAGAGCCACTTTTGAGCACACAAATAAAAGGCTATTGGAGCTTCAAATGGAATCCCAAAAATTGAGACAACTACTCGATGTCGTCCAAAACAAGGTCGAGGGAAGCCGACTGGAGGTAGCAAATTTGCTGACAGAAATAGAGAAAGAGAGGTAATGAGCTACATGTGTTTTTTTAGATCAAGTCAATAGTCTATTCAATCTCACTGGATCGATGTTCAGGTTCAACAAGAAGAGGATCGAGGAAAGTTTAGATGGCACGACGAGGAAAGCTGCCTATCTCAGGGCAGAAACCAAGGGTTCTATCCTGGAGAAACTTCGGCAAGACGTAAAAGAATATCGAGGAATCCTCAAGTGCAGTATCTGCCTCGACCGGCAAAAGGAGGTAAACCAATTTCAGAATCAGAATGAGGGCTTTTCCTTCTGGTTAACTGGTTACATTAAGCTTTCATCATGCTCACAGGTTGTCATAGCGAAATGCTACCATTTATTCTGCCATCAGTGCATTCAAAGAACAGTTAGCAACCGTCAGCGCAAGTGTCCAACTTGCGGATCAAGTTTCGGTGCCAACGATGTCAAGCCAATCTACATATGATCCTCGCATTGTATCGTATTCTGTTTTGGAGGCTGAAACACTCCCGATTCAAGATCGTGCCATCGCATATACGACCAAACTCTGTATCTCGGTATCGCGAAGTGTAGCCCCTGTAATATATTCTGGTATGTAAGGTGTCGAAAGGCACTTTAGGCTGCCTCGTCGACGACCGTGTGCTCGGCCACTCGAGTGGTTTTCTTTCTGAATCTATCTCTGTAAAGTTCCATTGTTGTTTCATAATTCAATGAACTGAGACTGTGTGCCAAACTAGTACAGGTCAATTTGTAGTAACTAATAATGATCAGAGAGAGAGCCCATGGATTCTTCTTCTTCCATTCAGTACAACTTTGTATAATGAAATGTCAAGCTTCGACAGTGAATCTTAAGTTTCAAAGCTATTACTCACTCGATTGATTGTAAATGAACATAATGTTCGTAAATAAGATATTTTACTCTTTTCAAATAGTTGTGCGATTGTTGGTGTTATGGTCGTGTGAAAGAGATCCCAGGGAATCAAATCAGGGTAGCGTGTTGGAGACTTGAAAAGCGACATCCTACTGAACCTAAACGTCCTACATCATCGAACTTGGCTTGACTCGGAAGGTCTAAGACTAGTCGACTCCCCATAAAGATCCAAGCCGACTCTGCATAGAGACCTATTCCTCGGCCCCAGCCGAGCCAACTCTTCGTAGATACCCGAGCCGACTCTCCGTAAATACTCGAGCCGACTCTCCATAAATACCCGAGCTGAATCTCCTTGCAGACCAAGTCCTATATCAGATCCGAGTCCTCAGGAGTACTGGCTCCCAAACCCAAGCCGAGTCCTTATGAGGGCCCGATTCCTCCCAGTCGGTTCGGTTGCATCAACCCTCCACGGACTCGGCTCTGGCTCGGTTCAGACGACCCTCGTTGCCCTGCTCTATTAAATACTATTCCTCCCATCATGCAGTGGTTGATAAATCACCCCTGACACCCTTGCCATCAATCATGGTTATACTCTGACAGGCCCCCACGGGCTTGCTCGCATGGTTAGCGCAGGGCAGTTGCTACCATGAGGCTTTGGATTCGATTCCTACGTGAATTAAACGCCCTCCCTTGCGCTAGCCATGATGAGAAAAAGGTCAAAATGACCGTCCGTGAT
>JBBMKF010000007.1:5126872-5148707 GCA_037834155.1 Curcuma caesia | reverse complement strand
AACGATCAATTTTAAATTCGATCGCTAAATATTAGACTGAAGGGAGCTCCTACTCGGTATCATCAGGCAATGAATCTAAAAATCTCATCATCGTCCCCTCCATGTCTGGATCCATATCCAGATCCAAGTCCGAGGGATCGAACTCCAATGAGTCAAACGAGCTGATAGCCGGAGATAGAGCTGGAATTTGATATAGAGCTGGAGTCGGAGTAGGAACCAGAGCAGGAGCCGGAACCGGAATCGGATATGGAACAGGAATCGGAGCTGGAGCCTGTGCTTGAGCAGAACCTGGAGCAGGAACTGTATCTAAGAATGTCATCATGCTAAAAAAAATTCATAAATAGCGATGGATTTAATGACCGATTAAATTTTGATCATTATTTTAGCGATCAAATTTTAATTTCGATTGCTAAATAACGACCGAATTATAATCGATCGTTATTTTAATGCTAAAAATTTAATTGGTCACAAATTTACGATTGAAATTAAAACTCGATCGTTATTTAGCGACGAAAATGAAATGTCGATCGTTAAAATAGTGATCGAAATTTAATTAGATTGATAATTTTAGAATTGAATAACACGGAAAGAATTTAACGATCAAATTTTGATTCGATCACTAATCGTATTTTTTTTTTTTTGTAGTGTCATCTCATCGAAACCCATCTCCAGATTATTATTGAGCTCCAAAGGAGAATCCGAGCTGACCCAAGGTATCATGGAAGTATCTGGAACTAGTACAGGAGTCGATTTCTTCTCCCTGCAGTTATAAAAACTTGTTATTTCATTATCGACCAGGCAACTGCAAAAAATTTATGATAGTAGTTAGTTTGCATTCAGATTGTAATATGGAAATGAATATATATTTATATCAGAGATGATAAGAAATGAATTTGTACGGACGCGGATTGTAACTCAAGGACCCGCGGTTCGATCTCCAGCTACGACGTATTTATAGGAATTTTTTTTCAAATGGGGAACGCAATCAAAGGATGCTAGGCATCTGGATTGGCCGCCATATGCGCTTCCCGATTTACCCTGATGGTCGATGAGAAACTTCCGTGGGACCGGACCGGCCACCCCCAGAGATGTGGCTAGGACTGGGTCGGTACGGTATACCGAATTTTGCATACGATACCGTATACCGTACCGAAAATTTCAGCATAAAAAAATCTATATCGTTACCATACCGAAAATTCAGTATACCGGAATTTCGATATACCGAAAATTTAGTATACCGAATATACCGAATTTACATCGAAAATACTGAAAATTTTGGTATACTGATAATTTCGATACGGTATTATACCGAAAATTCAGTATTTTTTCTCATCCCTAGATGTAGCTACTAGGATTATCATTTTTTTTTTAATATGAAAACATGACAATATATATGTTAGATTAGATGGTCCTCCGATCCTGATATCAAAATCATTTGCATGGCCTAAATAATTTTAAACTGCACAGAAATTTCAAAGAAAGAATTCAACATCAAAATAGAAGTAAATCTAATATGAAAAAACACAATCGAACAAAAAATTTAAAATGAACAAATCGCCGAGGTGAGAAAAAATTTAATTAAATCAAATAAATCGATCGAATCAACCGAATTAAACAATTCGATTAAGTTATTTCAGAATTTTAGTTATTTAAAAAAAATCAGTTAATTAAATTAATTCGTTCGATTTTGATTTTAAAATTTCTTATTCGATTAAATCGAAATAATTAAATTAGAAAAATAATTTATAAATTTTAAATAAATAAAGTTATAAATCTCTAATTAATAAAATTTTCATAATATTTAAAAAATTTTATGAATTTGATTAATTCGGTTAAAAATTAAATTGACTGCTAAAAAATTGATTTGATTTTTTTGATTTTTTATTAAAAAATTTAATCTATTCAATTGGTTCAAAAAAATTAATTTATTTAATTTTTAATTAATTTAATTTAATTTTAATCGAATAATCACTCTTACCGATCAAGGAAGGAAGAGCAGTGAAGTAAAGGCGGTCGGTGGATGAAGATTTTATAGCGGTGAAAAATTTGCGGGGCGCCAAACTTCAAGATTTTATTTTTAAAAAATTGGTTAATGATTGATAGTGACTGCTGCGAGTGAATTGATGAATTAAAATAATTTTTTTAAAATGGTTATTGCTTGATAGCGACGGCAAAAAATGGTTTTTAAAAAGTTTTAATTGACTGATGGGACATTAACAGTGAAGTAATGAATTAAAATATTTTTTTAAAATATTTTTTTATTTTTTAATATCTAATTACAAATAAAAAATGAAACAAAATTAATAATAATTAAAGATAAAATAAAACAAAATTTTAATTATTTTTTCAAATATTTTTTTATTGTCAATTTTAAAATTTTAAAAATTATATTTAATTAATATTATTTATTTTAATGATCTTTTTAAATTATTTAGATATATATTTACAAAAATTAGAATTTTTTAAATAGTAAATCTTGATCAAAATTCGTATATAAAAATTATTGATAAAATAATTAAAATTTTATTTCACTTTTCGTATTTTCTTAGGAAAACAAAAAATAAACAGTAATTTTTAAAATGTTAATTTTTATTAAAATTTTTGTGTTTTATATGCTTTTATTAAGAGAGTACATCGATTTTGTTGGATTTTTTTAAATAAAAAAGACAGTGTCCACGTGATGTCATTTTACTACCCATTGTGGGATTTTGATGTGGAATTAAATAAGTGTGAAATTAAATCTTGTTATATTTGATATGTGTATCAAAGTGTATAAAAATTTAGAAGATCATACGTAATATTCATATGATAAATTTTGACAAAAGACGCAAACAAACCAAAAGGATAACACGAAAAAGAAATCGAAAGGTGTTTACAAATGTGTTTGTGCGGACCCAGGTCAAGATTAGATAGATCAGATTTGAGAACAACTCACATAAGGCGGCGAAAAGTGGAGGATGAGCGTTATCATGTTTTTTTTTTTTGCAACACTAAAAAAATTAATCATTTGAATTTCTTGTTCCACGATATATAACTCCATAAAAAGACAAAAAAGAAAAATCTCTAGATCGAAAAATAAGCGATTTTATATTGCAACTCGATATTTTTGTCTCCTTTCTTGTTTATTTGCTAATGATTTTTTTAATTAGAGAAACTTAAAGATTAAAAACTTATAATCATACATTTCATTTCAAGCACCATAATTTCGTTCTTTAAACATTGGCCACTATAATAGGCGGCAAATTAAATTCTGGATCTCGAAGTACGTCAAATGTGGAAAATAAATCACATGCACGCAGAATTAAAGACAAATTAAGTAGATGGGTGGCGGCCTAAGAAGACGATGAAGTCTCTCAATATAAGTTCTTCTTATCCACCACCATCCACCCTGTAGCAACCTAGCTAGCTAATTAATTAAGGAGATATTAAACTCTCCCAAGTCCATAATTTTAATTTGTCTAGTCTTTTACTTGGCTTCTCCTCCTCATCTATCACCATGCACCCTGTGAACGTAACCTTGAGTGTTATGGTCTCATCAGTACGTACTTTTATTTCTGTCTCTCAAAATATCTACTGAAGCAAGTAGTGTTGGCTGCCATGATGTGGAGCTCGATCGACATGGCACTCTAAATCTGGGCATTTGTTGCGCCTCGTCTTCTAAGTCACAAACATATATATACTTCGCTCATATACAATTTACCTTTATGGAAGAAGACTATATTTTCAATTAATTAAAATGGAGTTACGTTACTTAAGTCGGACATTTCTCCTAGCCGGAGCGGATAAAAAAGATATGATTCTACAAGGATATCAGATGAGCACGGCGATGTCCGATTGAGCGACAGATCAACATATAGGATATTGGATGAGCGTGACGATCATGCTACAGGAATAAAGTTGTAGGAGATGGACCAAACCGAAGTGCCCATCTGCTGGAATCGCCAGATGCGCTGAAAGAAAAAGTGGGTGATCGAGGCAATGGATGTCCTGAGAAATGTCCAGCAGCAGCAGGTGACTGACTGCTCAGACCGATCAGTTATATATATATCAGCACTGTCGTTGAGCGATATGATCGATGGCCTTGTTCCTTAGCTTGATGCAAAACCAACGAACGTTTCATTCAATATTTTCTAGCTCCATTTGGTTGCCATTGTACGTGGAAGACTGAAACTTGTGAGACTATTCTGATATATTTGGTTTTCTTACGATCGATTTGAGACATTAATTAATGTATCGTGGGATTGGTTTGCATGCCAACTACATACTGTTCAAGTTGTCTTCTGCTTGTGTTAATTAATATTAATTGTTGGTCGATGATGGACTGTGCTGTCTGTTGAACCTTTCCAATAAGATAAAATTACAAAAAAAAAGGAGACATTAATTGCTCAAATTATAATATCTTTATAAATCTATAAATGTGCATAAAATCAATTATTGAATATAATATATCTTTTTCGCAATAATTTAGTTGGATACAACATAACTATATAGAGTGTTCTCAGTACCTGTTATCAATTTTGTCGTGCGCCAAGGGGTGTATTTGTGACAAATGTGCATGTGATTAGACAGAGTTGAGAACGACTCACAAGCTGGCCTAGTATGACCCAACCAACTCTGAATTGTAACAGACTTATTGCATTTTAATTTCAAAAAATATACAAATGGAATATAAAGAAAGAATGAAAGAAAATTCTAAGTTCATAGATCATCCCACTAAATACAAAGAAAGATATATAAATGCAACGTCATTCACTAAAAAAAATCATGATTAGCAACCGAATTTTCGGTCGCTAATCGATCACTAAATTCAAATAATAATTGATTAGCGATCGATAAAAAAATCATAAAAAATTTATAGTAATTAGATTTAACGACCGAATTGAAATTCGATTGCTAATTAGCGATCGATTTCAAATTCGATCATTAAATTTAGCCACCGATTTAGAATTTAACGATTGAATTCGAGTTTGATCACTAAAATTAACGATCAATTTTAAATTCGATCGTTAAATATTGAACTGAAGGGAGCTCCTACTCGATATCATCAGGCAATGAATCTAAAAATCTCATCATCGTCCCCTCCATGTCTGGATCCATATCCAGATCCAGATCCAAGTCCAAGGGATCGAACTCCAATGAGTCAAACGAGCTGATAGCTGGAGATAGAGCTGGAATTTGATATAGAGCTGGAGTCGGAATCGGAATCGGATATGGAACAGGAATCGGAGCTGGAGCCTGTGCTTGAGTAGAAGCTGGAGCAGGAACTGTATCTAAGAATGTCATCGTGCTAAAAAAAATCCATAAATAATGATGGATTTAGTGACCGATTAAATTTTGATCATTATTTTAGCGATCGATTTTTAATTTCGATCGCTAAATAACGACCGAATTATAATTGATCGTTATTTTAATGCTAAAAATTTAATTGGTCACAAATTTACGATCGAAATTAAAACTCGATCGTTATTTAGCGACGAAAATGAAATGTCGATCGTTAAAATAGCAATCAAAATTTAATTAGATCGATAATTTTAGAATTGAATAATACGGAAAGAATTTAACGATCGAATTTTGATTCGATCACTAATCGTGTCTTTTTTTTTTTTTGTGGTGTCATCTCGTCGAAACCCATCTCCAGATTATTATTGAGCTCCGAAGGAGAATCCGAGCTGACCCAAGGTATCATGGAAGTATCTGGAACTGGTACAGGAGTCGGAGCGGGTGCCGGAGCCACAGTCGGAGCAGGATATATGAGTGAAAGAAAAGAATGGGGAATACGGATGCCCATTCTTTGCAGGCTCTTGGCGTAAACTTTGCATCACTGTCATTTTGATCCGGAGATCAAAATAATCAGCGACGATCTCCGGTAGAGGAAATATCATTCCTGTGACTGTGAGCACGGATAGGGTTGCAGCTTAGCCATGCTCGGGGATCCAAAACAGGAGCTGGCTCAAGGGGATATGAACTCGCTTAGATTTCTTCTTCTTCCTACAGTTCTAGAAATTTTTTATTTCATTATCTGTGCGACCAGACAACTGCAAAAAATTTATAACGTAACACTAGTTAGTTTGCATTCAGATTGTAATTTGGAGATGACTATATATTTATATCAGAGATAATAAGAAACGATCGAATTTGTACGAACGATGGACTGATCGATTACTTACGTGTTTTGCGATCTTAGCCCACTTGTTACGCTGGATTAAGACAGAATGGCTAATAAGAAAGGATCGAATTTGTACGAACGATGGACTGATCGAATTAGTTATCCTGGTGGTCGGTGGAAAACTTCCGTGGGACCGAACCGACCACCCCGAAAGATATGGCTACTGGGATTATCATTTTTTATTAATATGAAAACATGACAATATATATGTTAGATTAGATGGTCCTCCGATCCTGATATCAAAATCATTTGCATGGCCTAAATAATTTTAAACTGCACAGAAATTTCAAAGAAAGAATTCAACATCAAAATAGAAGTAAATCTAATATGAAAAAACACAATCGAACAAAAAATTTAAAATGAACAAATCGCCGAGGTGAGAAAAAATTTAATTAAATCAAATAAATCGATCGAATCAACCGAATTAAACAATTCGATTAAGTTATTTCAGAATTTTAGTTATTTAAAAAAAATCAGTTAATTAAATTAATTCGTTCGATTTTGATTTTAAAATTTCTTATTCGATTAAATCGAAATAATTAAATTAGAAAAATAATTTATAAATTTTAAATAAATAAAGTTATAAATCTCTAATTAATAAAATTTTCATAATATTTAAAAAATTTTATGAATTTGATTAATTCGGTTAAAAATTAAATTGACTGCTAAAAAATTGATTTGATTTTTTTGATTTTTTATTAAAAAATTTAATCTATTCAATTGGTTCAAAAAAATTAATTTATTTAATTTTTAATTAATTTAATTTAATTTTAATCGAATAATCACTCTTACCGATCAAGGAAGGAAGAGCAGTGAAGTAAAGGCGGTCGGTGGATGAAGATTTTATAGCGGTGAAAAATTTGCGGGGCGCCAAACTTCAAGATTTTATTTTTAAAAAATTGGTTAATGATTGATAGTGACTGCTGCGAGTGAATTGATGAATTAAAATAATTTTTTTAAAATGGTTATTGCTTGATAGCGACGGCAAAAAATGGTTTTTAAAAAGTTTTAATTGACTGATGGGACATTAACAGTGAAGTAATGAATTAAAATATTTTTTTAAAATATTTTTTTATTTTTTAATATCTAATTACAAATAAAAAATGAAACAAAATTAATAATAATTAAAGATAAAATAAAACAAAATTTTAATTATTTTTTCAAATATTTTTTTATTGTCAATTTTAAAATTTTAAAAATTATATTTAATTAATATTATTTATTTTAATGATCTTTTTAAATTATTTAGATATATATTTACAAAAATTAGAATTTTTTAAATAGTAAATCTTGATCAAAATTCGTATATAAAAATTATTGATAAAATAATTAAAATTTTATTTCACTTTTCGTATTTTCTTAGGAAAACAAAAAATAAACAGTAATTTTTAAAATGTTAATTTTTATTAAAATTTTTGTGTTTTATATGCTTTTATTAAGAGAGTACATCGATTTTGTTGGATTTTTTTAAATAAAAAAGACAGTGTCCACGTGATGTCATTTTACTACCCATTGTGGGATTTTGATGTGGAATTAAATAAGTGTGAAATTAAATCTTGTTATATTTGATATGTGTATCAAAGTGTATAAAAATTTAGAAGATCATACGTAATATTCATATGATAAATTTTGACAAAAGACGCAAACAAACCAAAAGGATAACACGAAAAAGAAATCGAAAGGTGTTTACAAATGTGTTTGTGCGGACCCAGGTCAAGATTAGATAGATCAGATTTGAGAACAACTCACATAAGGCGGCGAAAAGTGGAGGATGAGCGTTATCATGTTTTTTTTTTTTGCAACACTAAAAAAATTAATCATTTGAATTTCTTGTTCCACGATATATAACTCCATAAAAAGACAAAAAAGAAAAATCTCTAGATCGAAAAATAAGCGATTTTATATTGCAACTCGATATTTTTGTCTCCTTTCTTGTTTATTTGCTAATGATTTTTTTAATTAGAGAAACTTAAAGATTAAAAACTTATAATCATACATTTCATTTCAAGCACCATAATTTCGTTCTTTAAACATTGGCCACTATAATAGGCGGCAAATTAAATTCTGGATCTCGAATCATAACGTACGTCATCTGTAAAATATATAGAATTAGGCGTACGTCAAATGTGGAAAATAAATCACATGCACGCAGAATTAAAGGCAAATTAAGTGGATGGGTGGACTACTCCTGATTTATTAATTCCTCAAATTACCGATCGATCGAACAAATTGAGTCAGCAACGGCGAGTAAACGTGCTGAACTGGAAGAGGATAGAGATGAGTGAGAAAGTAGAAGAAGGAAATAAGGGAATAGAGACGCAAACCTAGAAGAAAGACCCAATATATTCTTTATCCTCTCTTTTATAATCTCACAGCTGATGGATTGAAGAATTCACTATAAAATAAATCTACAGATAGTGACCGATTTAGCGACTGATTTAATTACGGTCGTTAATTTAGCGATAGATTTTTAATTTCAATCGTTATTTAGCGACCGAATTAAATTTGATCGCTAATTTAGTGACCGAAGTTCACTCGATCGTTATTTAGCGATCAAAGTGAAAAATCGATCGCTATTTAACGATCGAAATGAAAAATCGATCACTATTTAGCAACTGAAATGAATTATTAGTCATTAAAATAGCAACCAAAATTTAATTGAATCGGTAATCTTAGGATTGGACGATCTGGAAAGAATTTAACGACTAAATTTAGGTTCGATCGTTAATATTTAACGATCGAATCGATTTTCGATCGTTAATTTAACAACTGAAATCTAGTTCGGTCGCTAATTTAGTGACTGAACAATGATTCAATCGTTAATTAGGGACCAAATACTTATTCAGTCGTTAATTAACGATCAAATTGGTTTTCGATCGCTAAATTAGCGACAGAAAAGAAATCTAATTTGATCGCTAATTTCAGGGATTTCTTATAATCCGAAACTTAAACACGATCGCCCAAAGCTTCTCGATCTCTCCAATCTGGCGTGATTTTTCTAGCGGGATCTCCTTCTCCGGCGTCTCAGGTAAACCCTAAAATTTTTTCCTTTGGTCCCCTTGGGCGCGGCCCCGCGGCTGACCTCTTGCACGGTCGGCCGCCGGGTTTGATCGTATTTCTCCAGAATTGAAAAAAAAGATTGGAAATTTGTCTTTTCAGAGTTATCATCCTAATAAAAGAAATATTATTGTGATAGATCTTGTTCCTGATCAAATATAGCTAGTGAAATCATCTTTCCCATTCTTTCCCCGACCATGCTACGAAGAAAGATGTTCACTTCTTAAAATATCCCATATATGTAGTGGGAATGGAAGGGGTCAGATTTATCCTGATGGTAGCTCCTGGTGGCGCGCCCGGCCGCTGGTTGCTCAGCCTGCTGCAGGCTTGGTGTAGTCTTGTAGTTAGATGTTTTACTTTGCTTGTAGTCTTGTTAATCTTGACTCTTGTAGTATAGCTTTTGCTTTTTTTGTTATGAATCAATGGTCTGATGAATTCTGTAATATGCCTTGGTCTCTTTGCTTCTTCTGCGTTCTTGTCATGCTTCATGAATTTGATTGTTTAGGAGACTTATTTCTTCCACGTAACTTCCTCACAAACACATTGAACTGGGGAGGCAATACGTATTAGATTCCTTTTTTGCCTTAGGAAGCTTAAAGCTTCAATGATGCTTATCATTCTCGGCGGGTGCTGCAGGAACTGTTCTTGATCTATAATTTTAACATTATACTCTCTGTTATGAAATGAAGTGGTTTGAAGTGCTAGATGGGTTAATTGGGAAGAATTGGAGAAACCTTGGATTAGCTTTTAATTGCACCTTTCTCTTATTTGGATAAATCATTCTTCTCAATAAGATCCGAGGTAAGCTCAAAATAAAAATCACTAAATATTTTCCTTCTTTGTTCCAAATGAAATTGAAATGTGGTGGGTGATATAACTTATTGTACATTCATACATTCTTAGGTTTTTGAACATCTTTTGTTTTTACAGTCTTTCACAAATACATGACCTTGATTAAATTAGTATTTGACCTAATGGTTTTTTCTACTTTTTATTGGCGGAAGTAGACTGATGTGTTGTTTGTTGTTGATCTCTCCCTGTTTGGATTTCATGTTAAAAGATAAAGTGAGATTTTTGTTTTCCTATGAGGCCAGGGATAACAACTGCATGACATCCTGATATGTCTCTTAAACATTCACAATTATCTATTTTCTGTAGCTTGATGTTGCTGTGTTGAAATACAAGAATCAGAAGCTCTCTGAACAATTAGAAGCTCAGAAATTTGAGTATCTTGCTCTTGAAAATAAATTTCATCAGCTCAAAGAGAAACAGAAGACACATGAGGACACACTACTTTTGGTAAATAATAACTGGGAGAGGGTTAGTAATCTTCACTTTGATTGGCTACAATGTTTCAGAATAACAATGCTAGTTTGAATCATTTAATAATAATTCAGTTGGTTTTTTACCAGCTTCTCTGTGACCTGGACTCACTTTCTACCTCAGCAAGTGGATCTACATCTGTTTATCACTTGAAACACTCTCATTTGTCCAATGGTGAGATGTAGAATGTATATTATACTCATTAATTTCACTTAGGCAATGTATAGTTTGATGAAAGTTTAGGCAATTTTGTTCACTACTTATGCTTTAATCTTTTTGATTCTGATTAGAAGTATTTCAGAGAAGAACTAATGCTTGATTAATCAATAGGAATAATTGAATAGGAAGTTATTTCTAGTATAGGCAAATTCATCTTGTCATTTCTTGTCTGTATTCTTGTCTTCTTGCCCTTGTTTTCACTTTTAATTTCTAACAAACTAAACGCTCAACTAACTGTTTTTTTTTTCCATTGGTGTTAATATCGTGTTGTTAAGAGTAATCTGTTTCTTTCACTAAGGGTATATGTTGATTCTTTCACTAAGCTATGAAATACAAATAACATTTTTTCCCCTGTGCTTTTTGTGGCAACATCATACACAGTATGTGCGTATTGAATTGTCTGACTGAGTTAAAGCTTTGGGTTGTTGGGTCAAGATTGGGTGGATGTGTACCCACTTAACAGATTCATGGCTTAGTTAAGGTATTTCTTTCCTGTTGAATAAGACCTTAGCTTAATTCTTCAAACATCTATGGCCAAAGTAAGAGAACCTCAGATATACCTATATCATTCAGCAGTATGATGTGAATTTGTACATAGTCAAGCGAGAAAGGGTAGACATCAAAAATGAAAAGCATTGTCTCGTTCTGTCATCTTGTGTTTTTCTGGATTGTTATCATCATCAGGCCACGTTTGTACCAACTATTTGAGGTTGGCTACATGAATCAGTTGGTGGCAAGGCATCTGTCCTGTGGTAATCTGGCTGTGCAAATCTCTCTCTTTGGTGTGGCTTTGTCATCAAGAAGTCTTTTGGACATCTTTTGTATTATGTTTAGTTGTCTGATATCTGCTTTAAAGAAACTCTAGTGAAGTGTCTTGTTTGCTTGATCTGTTTTACTTCCTTTTTAAGTGAGGCTATTCAATGTAGGTTTAAAATAGGAAGTACATCTTAAAGTGGGATGTGGTCTTATTTGGGAGTTCTTATGGACTATCTAGGCAGTTATCTGAAGGGAAATTGTGATAGTGCTACTAATCTGGTAGAAATATCCTTTTGGTTTCAGTGGGAAAATTATCAAATGCCTCATTTGCTTCTATTTATTAGTGAATTTGAGGTTCTTTTGACTTTTTCATAATATTATTTTCAGACGGGGCATCCTTCTCCATAGAGGAAGATTTCTTGAGGAGACTTTTGGAAACAGGTGCAACTGAATGTTCTGAGGATGCATCTCCTACATCTAACCGGGATGATGTACAAGCAACACCATTGACAACAAAAAGCATCTTGAAGAATCTTTTAAGTTTACTCAATGGTGTATGGCATGTAAATGAGGTGTTTTCTGCTGCTTGCCTTTCGACTATACCCGAAGATGGTATCAGCCTCCACTATTCAATCTTTTGGTGATTTTGTAGCTCTGATTAATGTTAGACCTGTGGTTGATGTTTTTCTCTTTCAATAACTTTTCTTTATTTGTCACAGAACCTGGGAGAAAATTGCTGAAAATTATTCAAGACCTTGAGGTAGAGGTTAGGAACTTTTTCATGGCTGTAGGTGATCTTCATTTAAAACATAGATCAGTGGCAGATGATCTCCTAAACCACCAAGATGTAGATTTGATAAATAAGGCTGAATGCAAACGACTAGCAGGTACCCTTTTAGAAAGTATTGAAGTTCCAAAGTCTTGCATCTTAGAATTTAACTTTGGAAAAAGGATTTCACATGTTGAATTTGTCTCTGATACCTTCATGAACTTACGAACATTCCACTGTCTCTCTGGATGAATGTCGCAAATGTATGCATCTGTAACCTAGTGCCGCTACTTCTTTAATGTTGACATGTTCCTTCTTGAAACCTTTATGAAGAGGAGTTGGCAAGTACTGTTGCGGAATTGGAAGAAAGCAATTGTAGAATATCAAAGCTAAAGTTGCATAAAGTCACAACACAAAATTCACATTTCCTTTTCCCTAGTTTTGGAAACAAACAAGTTGCTGGAGATAAGGTGAAGGATGCAAAAAAGGATATGCAATATATGGAATCTTCCCTCAAAGAATTGACGGTATATATTGGTGCTTACTTTTCTGATGTGTAAATCTCTGAACAATTTTTTTGATTGATTCATGTGCTGGAGTTGCTTATCAGGGTCTGGTTTCAAGCCGATTGGATGACATAAAGAGACTGCATGAGGAAAGAATTGATATTCTAAAGAAAGTAGCTGATATGCGGGTTGGCTCTTTTTTCTTTTGTAATTTATGGTCAAGTTTGAGTAACACGCTAATGATTATTTGTTTCGTTGTAAATTTAACACTATCATGCATTTCCAAAATAATAATTTCAGAATGCTTTGATGGATTTCAAGAAGATATCTTCATCCAAGACTTTTGTGTTGCTGAGTGATCACCTGAAGACATCAAAGGATGAAATGGATCAGTGCCGGGTTTCACTTGAGAAATTGCAGGTGGTAACTGGTCGGTAGTTTGTATGGTTAGTTCTGGTATTTCATTTCACATTTTAGTCTGTTGAAATTTGTTGCAACATATTTATCACAGGTTGAAAAAGATAGCTTCATATGGTGGGAAAAGGAGGTGAATTGGAAACATGAGATAGCTGATATTGGTAGGACAATCTCTTTCCTTTCTGAGTCTAGAATTGCCGAACTAGAGCAGATTCTGCGGAAATTGGCTGATGAAAGGGTTATGTTAGAGACCAAACTTGAAGCAGCTACAAGAGGATCAAGTATTTGGTCAAGTTGCTCAGTCTTAATTTATTTAGGTGTGACAGTACTTATGTGGTTGGTTATTCTCAGGTAGGAAAGAGATAATTCAAGAATTCAAGGCACTTGTTGCATCACTCCCTAAAAGCATGGAGATCATGCAAAGTGAAATTCATCAAAAAAAGGAAGCTACTATCGACCTTCATTCTCTGAGAGCAGAAGTGCAATGCCTTTCTAGTATGTTGCATAGGAAGGTAACAACTTATCAATGTCATTATCAAAACTCTCTTTTTTTAATGAATTGATCAAACTTTCTAGAATGATATATGTTATCATTGCAGGAGAACGAGATTAAAACTTTATTCAATAATTCTTCTCAACAACTTTCTGAAATAAAGCAGCTGCATACAACTGTAAGATTAGTGTTGGCTTGAATCTCTTTTTCCCACTTCTATGGGTTCTAGATAGAATTGATGAACTTGATCTGCAACGCTGCTTGATCTTTTTGACTTTGATATTAATTGGAAATGTGAGACGGCATGGTTCAACATGAGATATCTATACTTGATGTTGGAGGTAATTCGAAATGAGAACACCTATAAAAAGAAGAAATTAGCAGTAAGTTTTGTTAAAAAATGAATACTGTTATGTTGCTAATACACCAGTGTTTTCCCCTCATAAAACACATGATAAAAAACAGTGAAATAAGTTTGAATACGAGGGGTCTAATAGAAAATATGCCTTGAAGTAAATATTCTATCAAATCTCCTTGAAACAGAAAAAGTACAAACACATTTTTGATTTTGCACCAGCTAGAACTTTCATGCTGCAAACTGCTGTTACTAAATTGTCACAGTGAACACTGAATTAAAGCAAACTCTATGGAAATTTAATGAATCAATGGAGGACTAAAAGAAGTTGCACACTCTACATTCTTGGATAATTATGCACGCTAAGTGTGTTTCTTTTTCTTCTTTGAATGCATGTGTGTCCAATGCTTAAAATTTCATTTTATGTTGGTTGGCATTGGAGAAACATTTCATTCTGTCCCCACAGCTGGCACGCAGAACATCTTGACACCACGAAATTCTCAGTAAACCTCACCACAACATCCTAAACCTTAGGTCGGCCACTCCTTGAATCTTCCATTACCAAAAGGAATTGGAGCCCTAACATCATGAATCTTTTGTGCACCCTTGACAAACTTGTTGGACATTTGGAGCCTTCAGCTTTGGCTTCGTTAGTCTTCCACGAGCAAAAAGAACTGGAGCTTGGACCCTGCAAATCTTCCACATAACGACGCAACCTGAGCAATGCTGGATGGCATTCAGACAAAGCAAGTGATGTGATGACAAAACCCTCACTGTAATTTCCATGAGTCTTCCACTGCTTCCTCTCCTTCCCCCTTCCTCCTCATCATCCTGAAATGAAGCAATTTATTCCTCCTCTCCTTCCCCCTTATCCCCTCTTTTTGGTTTTTGGCATATCTCTAGCACTACTTGGCATGCATGGCACTATCTCGAGCGAGCCAGGGACACAAACCCCGGCTCAGCTCCATATTTCAAAATTTGTGCTCCATATTTCAAAATTTGTGCGCACCCATTCAAATGTAATCTCACTGTGACGTCTGATGCTTATGAATAGCCTATTTCTTTGTAATATGTTTTCTTATTATTCTTGCTGATCCATCAAATATGCAAGGATTTAGAGATCTTTTCTTTGTAATTGTATTTACATGTGAAATTTGTGTAGCTAAGTATTTCTTATTTATGCCTATACAGGTCCAAGATTTGAGAGATACCAATCATGAGTTGAAGCTATTCCTAGAGATGTATAGACGTGAATCTAGTGATTCCAGGTTATCTGTCTTTACACTTGAAATACATACATACATACATACGTGTATATATATTGTCTTAAACTTATTAAGGAAATATAGTTCACATTTTTTTCTAGTCTGCTTGTCTTAATCTCCTTATTTTTTACATGTGGTTTAATATTATATTTTGGTGAGAATATGTGCTAACGTAACTCCATTAGAAGTGGCTTAGAATTCAATAGATGAAGAAATGAGTGAAAATAGCTTAAAATGGCATGGGCACGTTCATAGTGAATGATTTCATTGTTGGAAGAGTTGAATCCTTTAGAATGGAAGGTGGAAGGATAGAGGATGATGAAAGAAAACATTTGGTAATATAGTAAAAATAATTTAATTGATAAGAATATTAATAGTGTCATGACCTTGCATGGCGCTCAATCAATAAGATGCATGTAGTTGACTGCAAATTGCATGATAATTGGCCGTACCAATTTATTCTTTTGTCAGCTGAGATATCCCTTTCCTTTATGAAACCTTCATACTATATCAATTATTACTGTATTTGATGGGGGGAAAAAAATCTTTTTCCACTCATCATTAAGTTCTATATAAGTAACAATAGTATTTAATCCTATCATCTTTCCTAATGTAGGGATCTCATATTATCCAAAGACAATGAATATAAAGCATGGGCTCATGTCCATACTCTCAAATCATCTCTTGATGAACACAACTTGGAATTGCGTGTTAAGGCAGCCATTGAAGCTGAAGCAACATCTCTAAAGATGCTAACGTCTGCTGAAGCTGAGATTGATGAATTGAGGCAGAAGTTGGAAACATGTGAGAGGTACCTTGTACTCCGTCACTTGCATCCATACCTCTAAGAATTGTAGACATGTGGGCATTTCAGAATTTGTAGGAGCAGGTTGCTATTTTATTATGGTTGCACTAAGTGAGGTTTGCATGCTCTTGCCAGTTTATTTACATTCTTAAGCATGTGTAATATCTAATTGATTATAGTATCTTAGTGTTATCTACTGTATGCAAACCTTGCAATATCTGATACAATAGCAGGAAAGAAAGAAGTATACCTATCATTATATTTTTCTATAAAATTATGATATATTTGTATATTACAGTATTACACTACTTAAATTTTTTCTTATCTTTCATGTACACCTTTTTAACTGAATGTTTTGACACTCCATGCATTCTATTTTTATACAATTTACATTCAAGTGTCTTAAATACTAGATCTAATAATCTGTCATTTCCCCCATCCCCTGTTTTTGAATGATGCTTTCCTTTTGAACTAGTTATCTGGTATTTAATAACCTGATACATTAATACTTAGATGATAAATCATGCGTGTTAATACAAAATTTATCAACACATTAGTAATTTCATATTATTAGTCAAAGTATTAATATAGTGGTTTCAGATGATTAATAATCTAATATACATCAGACTTTAAATAATCTGTTATCTTGTTAATTAAGTTTATCATATTAATGGTTGTTAAATAACCAATAAGTAACTAAACAATATTATAAATAAGAGCAATCAGATAGTAAAGAATTTTACCAATTTGCAACATTCTATAATTTTTAAATCTGTCACTAAAAATATTTTATAAAAATATTACTATTATTATTTTATTTTTTTTAATTGCCACCAAGTATCTAGTGCCCGAAATTCTAGAGGTGACCGACCCGGTCTCATGGAAATTTCTCACCGGCCACCAGGGTAAATTAGGGAAGTGTAGATGGCGGTCTAGCGTAACAGCTAGCATTTTCGGGTCCGCTAACCATTTGAGGGAAAATCCTTGCAAATTTGCCGCAGCTAAGTCTCGAACTTTAGATGTCTAGTTTTTCGTTCGCGACCCTAACCATCGCACTGTGCTCCCAGAGGCTATTATTATCAATATTCCTAATATTAATAATAATAGGTAAATAATAAATAATGCTAGGCATAAATTTTTATCTATTATTTTATTGTTATGGTATTAATTTAATGGATATGACATCTATAACATAACTACACTAATCACATAATATGTAAATAGTAACAAATTAACAATTCCCTTTAACCTTACTAATAATACCATTATTTATTAAATCACATCATTAAATATTAACTTGATGAACATCATTTAAATCACAATATAATAGTTTAAGCAAATTTAATATAACCTTAGTTAAATTACTTTCCGCTTTCCACTCAATTTTACCTAGTTACCATAGTTTAATTAATTAAGATGTATCACCTATTAACTAAATTAAGTTAATATATATTCCATATGGATTGCCTTACCTTGCCGTTTTACACTCGCTCTAACCTGATACTCTCCTTTGCCATGCTCATGCAGTTCTTCCATCTCGAGATTCCTTCCTTGTGAAATCAAAGAGCACTGGGCACAGGATGGGATGATCTTTTGATCCAATAAAACCTCTGACCTTCTCTTCCTCTCCCTAAATCTACCTTCGATGCTCTTGAAAGCTCCAGTAGTCTGGCTTCTCCAAATTCTTCCCTCCTTTGCAGGTTGCAGGATTGCAATGACCTTCTCACGTAATCCACCAGTGGAAGCAGGGCTCAGTTCTCACGAATTCAAAGTTCTTCTATTCTTTGGCAGGCAAGATTCATGAGTTGAATCTTTCGGGTCAGCGAGAAATTGATTGATTTTTTGAACAAAGCTGCCATTTCCTTCCTACTTTGATATAATTCTATCAATCTATTAGCAAATCTCAACTATTTCTATTCTTTTTTCCTAATTTGGATGATCCTCCAAGACCTAGCTGCTGCCAAATCAGTCTGATCCATGCCAGGATCAGCCTAATTTGCCAACCATGTTTGCAACAGATATTTGTGTTTGTATGCTATGTCCAGGCACGATAAGGTTTATTGGTTTACTAAAGAATTTGCAACTCAACTAAACCAATATATTTGGAAACTTTTAAATCCAATTGATAAGCTTTTAACTTGAACTGGACCGAGTGGTTTTGTTTTAAACCAAAAAATGAGAAAAAATTAAAGAGTTTTAATACCGAAATTAATCAAATATATTAAAAACTATCAACTTTCAAATTTATGTATTTATGTACATATATACAGAAATATATAAGTATATACATTGTTTTGGTTCCTTTTTAGCAGTTTATCATTGTCCCAAATTGATCTGAAATCCTTCTTTACTTGTCAGACTGAAGCTAACCCGCTAAGCCATACCCAGTTTGTTACCATTCCTTTGCTGTATGCATGCTATCTAGTTGTTAGTGACTGAAGATCTCTCTCTCTCCCTCTTTCTCTCTCTCCCTCTTTCTCTCTCTCTCTCATATTAATGATCAGCTTATTTTTATGCAGGGATATGGCTAGGTTGTCTGAGATTCTGAAATCAAAACATGAGGAAGGAAGAACATATTTATCCGAAATTGAGGTTATTCTTTCCTTTTTAAAGATTGAACAGTAGTTCAATGAGAGAAAATGCATACTGATTTTGGCCTATTCACCACAGTGTATCGGACAATCGTATGAAGATATGCAAACTCAAAACCAACACTTGTTGCAGCAGATTATAGAGAGAGACGACTACAACATCAAAGTAATCGTTTATTTTACACTATTCTTGTAACAATTTTTAAGCTGATTCTTCTAACTTGCAATATAGGGCTTGCTTTTCTGTTATGGCTAGAAATTGTGTTGATTGATTATTGTCTTCTTTATTAGAGTGCATAAATAGCCAAGTATTCTGGGGGTAACTCATGAATTGTGTACCATACCTTATATGTAGCCTTTCGGTTACTCTTATTTTCATTTGTAATTATCAGATGATGATCTATCCAAGAAGCAGCCATGCAGCTCTCTGTTGTTAGTGGAAGTTGGACTAAATTTTAGCCATGCAAGGTGGATTAGTAGTGAATGTAGGGAGGATCTCATGGATTTGAGAATCGGGAGTACTGTAGGTTAAGATTATAGTATCCTTTTCATGATTTTTCTGTGTAGTTGGAAACTCGGTGTTTTTTGATTCTCATTTATAAAATTGTTTTCAAGAAAAAAAAGGGGAGACGGCATTTAGGTGTGCTGCCAACAATGACATCAATCTGCAATGTATAAAATTCGTTTGACGATATATGAGCATTCCCATTTTAGTACTACTGATTTGATTCTGCTGACTATTCTTATGTTGTATGCTGGTGTTACTTCCATAAGATTTTGTTCCCAATTCTATCTTTTGTCTTCCTATAGGTTTCATGCTGATTTCGTGAATTTGAATATTTGTGCCTTCGACATCACTTTGGTTCACTTCATTTTACAATCTTTGTCTAGCTTGTGATGGAGGGCATGAAAGAGAAGCAAATGCAGGAAGCACTTCGTTTGGAAATACAAACTATGAACAGAAAGCTACAAGAAGCAAAACTGTTGATGGATTCATATGACATGAAGGCTTCGAAAATGGATGAACAGCTGAAGATGTGGTCAGAGCAAGTTGGGAAACTTGCCGAGGATGCTCGACAGGGTGGAGCCACTTTTGAGCACACAAAGAAAAGACTATTGGAGGTACAGATGGAGGCTCAAAAATTCAGACAATTACTTGATGGTGTTCAAGACAAGGTTGAGGGAAGCCGACTAGAGGTGGCAAATTTGCTGATCGAATTAGAGAAAGAGAGGTAACGTACTGCATGTAGTTTTACATTCAGTCCATAGCCTATTTAATCTTGAATGCTCAGGTACAACAAGAAGAGAACCGAGGAAAGTTTAGAAGTCATGACAAGGAAAGCTGCCTCTCTTAGGGCACAAACCAAGGGTTCTGTCCTGGAGAAACTTCGGCAAGAAGTAAAAGAATATAGGGGAATCCTCAAATGCAGTATCTGCCTTGATCGGCAAAAGGAGGTAAACCAATTACCGAATCAGAGTATATATACGAGGCTCATATTATCATCTGTTCAGTCTTTTTTTGCTTCTGGACGATTGGTTATTAAGTTTGTTCTTGTCATGCTCGCAGATTGTGATTGCAAAATGCTACCATTTATTCTGCCATCAGTGTGTCCAAAGAACACTTAGCAACCGTCAGCGCAAGTGCCCGACTTGCGGAGCGAGTTTCAGCCCAAACGATGTCAAGCCGATCTACATATGATCCTGGCATCGTATTTGCTTCGTGTGTGGGGAACGAATCCAATTGAAGCACTTCCGAGCCAAGATGCTTGGTGGTAGATATGATCAAACTTTGTATCTTCAAGTGTAGTTCTTGTAATGTACTTTCAGTGTAGGTGGTGTCAAAGGCACTTTAGGCTGTCTGCCCTGAGACGGCTCGTCGAACCTGAGTGCTCCTTTTCGGGGAACCTGTTTTCTTACTAAAATCATTGTAAAGTTCCTTTCACAACCTATCCCATTCCATTGTTTCATAATTCAATGAAATGAGGCACAGTGTTTACTTTGTAAGTCAACTTGTAGTAGTTAATAATTAGACTTGTGGATTCTTCAATTTTGTCTACAGGTTGTGTAGTAATGCTGGTTTTAATATGTATAGATGCACACATACTAGCTAGAAGATTAATGATTTAACTAAATTATAAAAATAATTATGTCACTACATTTTTATTAGCTCAAGCTAACCCTAAACTTCACAAGGTTTACAAAAAAAAGAAATTTGAAATAAATCAAATTAAGAAGTTTTGATTAAAGTTAACCGACAAACTTAATTATTATTAAGCTCAAAACAAATAAGTAGTTGAGATGGATATGAAATCAAGCCATATCAGGGAAAGAATATAGTTGGTATTATGTTAACGTTGGTCCCCAACGACTCTCTCTCTCTCTCTCTTATTATTCTTTTTATTAGTATTAATTTTTACTACATGACTAATCTAGAGATGATCGGTTTGATTTCATATAAGTTTTTTTATCGATCATTAAGGTATATCTTTAAGTCTAATTTTTCACTAACCATCAAGGTATATTTTCGCGTCCAACAGTTATAACATTTTAAAATTTTCATTCTACTGAAGAAAAATATTTTACAATATACATGAGATTTAAAGATCTAATGTTTGGGTAAATCATTAAATATCTTACTGCTACCTCATTACCCGAGAGGCCATCCTTTTCTCCTTAGCATTTATGTTCATGTTCATGAATAAGCATACTTCCTGTTCTAGGTCAAGACAAAAACCACACTCAAGTGTTGTCTACAAAAAAAAAAAAAAATCGATTCCTTGGATTCAATTAGGTGGCATTGGGAATATTATAAAACTTACAATTAATTCAATTATTATGTCGACGACCACGACGATACATGGGAAAATAATTGAAACAGACAAATGATCATTAATCATATTGAATCCTATTTGGCTCGTTATTGAAATTGAAACGAGTAACAATCCAAATTAATTGTGTCTTTATCATTCGAATGTAATGCGTCACCTTTCCGATTGCATCAACATGACCATGATTCTAATTGGGTTTTGCTTAGAACAAGTTAGTCGTTGACTCATTAGTTTTTAATTTTCTCCGATCCCATCAATGGTGGTTATCGGGGCCATAGGCTACAC
>JBBMKF010000007.1:5107821-5126772 GCA_037834155.1 Curcuma caesia | reverse complement strand
CAAGTTAGTCGTTGACTCATTAGTTTTTAATTTTCTCCGATCCCATCAATGGTGGTTATCGGGGCCATAGGCTACACTTGCAAGTTACACCAATATTAATTATCTTAAATTATCACTTCAGCCGTCTATACTTTATTAAACATCCAAAATTTAATCAAACTTTTGTATACAACTCATATTTTTTATTTTTTACTTTTATAAAAAAAATAATCTAGGCAAGCCTTTAAAAAATTTAAAATGCCATTTTTTACTCCGCTCTTAATTACCTTTTAGATTTTTGTTATTATTTTATCCTAGAGATATCTAAATATTATATTTCCCACCACTATTAATTATAAGATATTAATTTCGTTCTCAAATCTTAGCTTTTCTAATGAACAATGGCGGAGCCAGCCCTGCCTCCCAAATTCTTGGACTATATGCCGACGATATACCTGAGCTAACTTTTAAAATTTTGTTTTCTCCTCTTTAAATCTAAATTTTTTTTTCTTCTCACGTTGGAGACCCCGAGCTACAGCCCCGGGTGATGAAAAGTATGGCTCCGCCCTCAGCTCGTTTGTCTCTCAATGTCAGTCCTAGAATGATTAGAGAGAGGAAATCAAGATGACTTTAAAAAATTATTCTTTTAAAAATTGGATCTCTATTTTCATAATTTATGATTTAATTATATTTGCGAGACACATCTAAAAATAATTCATTACGATAAAAAATAAAATAAAATCATCACTTTAACGACTTGTCTCATGCACCTGGAAGGGTCCAATCAACTGCTCGTTGTTCAGGTGTACCACATGGAGTGCCTCTGCCTGATTGGGTCCCCCTCCTCGTACCACATCGAATAGTGAAACAGTTGGCCGCATTAATTCGACACCATGTCAATCAATACTGGCGGTTATGTCGACACATGGCGGCCACAAAAAAGCACGTGGCGTGTGAATAGCACGTGTGCGATCTATTACTTGCAAAGAATATATTAAGTAGGATGAGTAATGTTTTCGAGACCTAACTGAATTAATTAATATAAGATAAATTTATTAAAATAGGTAAAAGTTAAATTTTATTGAGGTAATATTCTCTTTTTTAATAGTTAACTATAATTTTTTAATTTATCTCTTCCTAAATAATTATGAAACACCACTTAATGATAAAATTTTCCTTTTTATTGAAGTAGAAATAATAATAATTTAATAATCCAATCAATCCTACCATTTAAGTTGAAATCAAAGAAATAAAAATTTTTAATACAAAAATATAATAAATAATACATCAATTAAATCGATCAAAAATTAAAATAATTAAATTTTTTTGATCAAATAAGAATTCGGGAGGAGCGTAATGAGTTATGAAAATTTAAATTCCCAACTCAATTTAACTGAATTTGATTTAAGAATTTGAATTTTTAAAACCTAAATCGAACTTTGTAGAGCGAAATAATTTTCGAATACTTTATTATTTTTAAAAAATATCGTAAAAACGCACGTTTTTAAATTTATTTATTTATTCGATAAAAAGATCGCGGCCCGGCAGAATCAATTTGTTGTGGTGGCCAAGCGTCGTCGTCATCGTCGTGCAAATAAAGGCAACTTATCGGATTCAGTTTTTGTACGAGGAAAAAAATAATAATAAAAAAATAAAATGGAGGAATTCCACAAACGTAGTACGTAGTTGCTGCTCGTGTGCTTCCTTAGCTTATTGAGGAATTCAAGAAGAAATGGAGATGGTAGTGGTGGTAGAAGACATCGAGAACGAACGATCAAACCCAGTTGCTTGTAGGGTTTAGTTTTCGGAATGCGAGGTGTGGAGCCAGTAGTAGTGCTCCTCCCACAAGAATGGCTCCTCGATCGGGAACTCGGCCCCGATCGAGTATGAGCGGCGGAAGCTTTCTCTCGGGTCGTCGAGGGGCAGATCCGGCAGGTCGAACACCGCCGCCTCGTCGTTGGCGTCGAGGGTCGAGGTGGTCGCCGGCGAATCAGACGGGGGCCGCGCAAATGTAGTGGCGTCTGCGGCGAGCAAGGCGGCGGCCTGGATGTCCTTGGGAGCGGCGGTGGCAGGGCGCGGGAGCGCGGCGGCGAGGTCGGGGAAGTTGAGGTGGGCCGCCGCCCGGCCCTTGATGGCCATCGCCCCGACGTCGTGCGCGCGCGCCGCCATCTCGGCGGTGGGGAACGTCCCCAGCCAGATCCGCGACTTCTTGCGCGGCACCCGGATCTCCGACACCCACTTGCCCCAGTTCCGCATCCGCACTCCGCGGTACTTGGGGTGCTTCCCGTCCCTGCTCGACCTCGCCGTTTCGCTTTCGCCGCCTGCGGCCTCGCGTTTCTTGGATCTCGTCTCGGAGGAGGGCGGCGGTGAGCCATCGGGGCAGCGGGAAGAGGCGGCAATGGAGGGCGACGAGGA
The DNA here is from genome assembly GCA_037834155.1 of Curcuma caesia. NCBI lineage: Eukaryota > Viridiplantae > Streptophyta > Magnoliopsida > Zingiberales > Zingiberaceae > Curcuma > Curcuma caesia. The sequence goes on along the minus strand of JBBMKF010000007.1, from coordinate 5,124,378 downwards.
GGAAGAGGAGGAGGCGTCGCTCTCACGGACGATGGAAAGAAGCGTCATATCTTGAGAAGGCATGACGCAAACCGGAGGGTGACTTAGATACTAGCTCCTCCAAGAGTAGACTTAAATAATACAATCATACCCCAAAGTCTTTCTCTTTACTTTAGTCCCTAATATAATAATAATAATAATAATATCTGAAAAAATAAATAGCAAATAAACATTTTAATTTTTAAATATTGTGATGCGAACTATGCTGTCTAGAAACTTAGAGACAGGAACGGGAAGTCTAATATGTTACTCGTGCAATTATACTATGAAGACAAACATGCTTGTTCATAATTAATTCACAGTTCTTTCATCAATTATAGAACCTTTAGTCATTTCCATCTCATCATCGAAGACAGTCAAATATGTAGCCACAACACAAATGGCCGATCTGCTACTGCTAGTGTACTGAAGTGTCTCAAACAGTATGACTGGCCAAGCTGCATTTCGAGTTATGTCGGTGCGAATCAGAATGCAGCACATAAGTCTTTTCTTCTTTTCCCTTATGGATAAGGACTTCTTAAGTGGTGACAAAAAGACTTGATAATAGTAAAATAAAACATTAAGATCATCATCACCTCAGATTCTTCTGTCCAGTTTTACGTAGGACTTGTTTGTTCACACCAATCTCACTAAAGTGTGTGTCCGGTCGAATCGTTCATATCAGGCAAATGTCTTACTCATTGCATGATGCCGGGGGAGATTATACATGTAATAGAGTTGTCTCGCGTCTAATTACAATGAATTAACAGATGAACAAGACAACGAACACAACAGCGGAAATAATTAAATGGAGATGGAGTAACAAAGAAATTACAAATGAAGGAACATGCTCTTGAACTTGAAAATAATAAACAAATGCAAGAACGAAGGATATGGATTGTTTCTAGTCTATAGGGCAAACTATTATCAGGTACTTATCTATGACTTGATATATGCCCCTCAAATATATTTAGATGCAAAATTTTCAGTTGGCAATGCAGTTGACTTCTTCCATCTCACGAGGGATTTGAGAAATTCTTGTACCTGCCAGAGAAAAAAAAAAAGTTATGTCCGCGTCCAATACAACCTACAAAGCTCAACTGAAGCTAATAATTTTGAAACTCACTTCATATGAGTCTCTCAGAGAGTAAAAGGCATCAGTTTCTTTTGGCACATTCGATACTAAGATGCCGAATCCACAGTTAGTCTCTCTCAAGACCTAAAAGTAAGTTTTCGAGTTGTCTTTGATATAGCAACATAACTTCAGTAACTTTTTCATCAAAGAATTTAAGTTATACCTTGAATGCATCTTCATCAGTCCGATCATCACCAACATATATGGGGAGTACATCATCGCGTTGGCTAAGCCCCAATGATTCAAGCAGAAATTCAACAGCTTTACCTTTGTTCCAGTCAATCACAGGACGGACCTCTAAAACCTGCACCATGAAAAGAACATAAATGATGATCAGCATAAAAATATATACATACCATTTGAATTCACCTTCCGCCCGTAAGTGACTTGCAAACGCGAATAACCATTTATCAGGCCAAATACACGAACTCCAACTTCATCCCACATCTGAAAAACAAGTTGATTCAGTAATGTTATATACAAGCAAAATTTGAAGAAAAAAAAAATTCTGGCAAAGCATTCTCCTAATATTCAGTGCTCTTATTTAAAGTTTCTTGTTACCTTATTATCAACATTGCGGTAATGTACAGAGACACAAAACTTGTTATTCTCAACTTTGACACCAATAATGTCCTTAGTGACCTCAATAAGGGATTTATACACCTGTGATTATTTACACTAGGGAATAAATTGAAAGTGACAGACGAGTTGAAGATGACATATAGAGGATGCTACCTCATTGATCATTGGTAGAAACTCATTGGCAGGTTGGAAAAGATGTACTTCTTTACCCTGTTACCAAGGATGCATTAGCGACATTTAGGCAACAACAGCATGATATTTGGAACAAGATTGTTTTTCTTATCGCAAGATGCCTCTAAAAAAGAACTTCAAACTCCCAGACAATGCATTATGTTTGCCAATAAGCAGAAAAGGAATCAAGAGTACAACTAGAATTTCAACTAACCTTTAGAAAAGAAAGAAAGAAAAAAAAAGCAATGTAGCCCCAACTATATTTGGGATAAATTACATGGATCTTATACTGTTGTTGCAGACCTTTAAATCAAAAGGATATAGAAAACGAAATTAAAAAGTCAATGTGACAATAAATCTTTAACGACTGGATATTCTTTTGTACCTGACTATCAATTGTCTTGATGCAGTCTGGATGAACATCAATGCAGTTGGATACTCTGGCTGGGCCCATTATGTCCATACCATGACTACCAGCATAATACAACTCGGATAGCCTGACAAATTCGTGCACCTAAAGGAAACATGCTTTTCATTCCATCAATCAACACTATAACGTTATTCAAGGATATTCATGTACCATTATCATTCCTGAACATTCACGATAATGTAAGCTAACATATAGCTATACCCTATCACGAGACCTTCCACTAATAATTGCAGTTGGGAAATAAATGGCAGCTTCTTTTACAGCAGCACGCATCTGAAATCAATCAAATAACCACAAAGAAAATAAGGTTCCCAAACAGCTGAGATGAACTCATGATTTTTGTAACACTACTGCTAAACTGAAAAGAATCATCAAACTGGGGACCAACTTACAGAACTTGACATAAATGCATGATCAGGATTTTCCACAATTGGTGAAAGAGTTCCATCATAGTCCAAAAACAAAGCTACTGTCTTGCATTTAGCATAACTTGTGATTAGGTGAAAGGAATTTAAAGCAGATGGATAACTTATCTGAAAGAGTTCAAACAAAGAAGTTAGACAAAATATTTTCCAGAAAAATAATTTAAATTCAGGTATTTAATATGTTTAATGAACATGTGTAACAAAAACACACCATCCAGGTTTGATAAGCAGCATCATGGTCATCTGTTTGAGACTCATAGATTATATCCTTGCTTAACTTTTTGTGAGGAGGTGACGATGCTATCATGGCATCTAGCCAACCGTTAACTCTGACATCTTCAAGTTTACCATTTATTATTCTGGGAATTGTTAGATACAAACCAGAAGACGAGTATGGCGATGCTGCTGGAGAATATGGTGACATGTTAGAGGGCAATCCCAATCTTAACTTGCTCAAAGGTGCAGGATCTGTAAGAACAGGTGAACTATGGTTTGATTTCAAATCCATTGATTTACTGACAAAAATACGCTTAGTAGCACAAAATCTGACAGCCAACCAAAAAGTTTAATTTGACTCAAATCTTCTTTTTCCCTTGAATATTATCCAACCCTTTTATCAATGAAGAACCACCTCTTCAGTGTTTTTTTGTCAGTTGAAGTGTGCTTGCAGTCCATCAAGCAGAAGTCACCTGACACGTAAAGATAGAAATAGTTAGAAGGAGAAAAACATAGATTCTACAAAACAATGCAAAATTCTCAAATTACGGATCAAAAGTTGGAATTGACCAAATGAATGCACCTGGTTACATAAATGCCCAACAATCTAACCTCCCTAAAGTAAAAAGGCCAAAATACCATCTCTCATTTCACTGATCATCTCATCACATATTAAGTACAATCTAGTCAACAAAATAAATCCACTAGTGAAAGAGCATGGATGAGTTATTGGGAGACTCAGGAGCATAATAGTGATGTCAAAGTTGCATTTTGACATGTGTATGTTTATCAAGGTGAAGTGAACATTTTATCCTAATGAATTTAGAGCAGTCTAAATATAAATGGGAAGGCATGTATAAGTTCCTCAGACCCCCAAAGTGCACCGTTGGTCTCGCATTTGCATTTTAAGCAATACTGATTAATCAAGGTGAAATGATCATATCACCCTAATGGACTATTTCACCTTGATGGGCATTCACAAATCAAAATGTAATTGTGAGACCACCACGTAGAGGCCCCAAAATCTCTCATGCATGTTTTCGCACTTGCATTTTGAGCAGTGTGAGTCCATTAAGGTGAAATCCTTTTACCTTAATGAACATCCAAAATGTCAAAAATGCAAGTGTCAGACCATCAATGTGCTCCTGAATATCCCAGGAACTCATGTTTGCCCTCGAACTTTCATTTTAAGCGATATAGATCCATTAAGATGAAATAATCAATTCATTTTGATGAACCTCCATTGGTCAAAATGCTAATGTGAAAACAACAATCTGGTTAGATTCTCAACCAAGTCATTTATGCTTTCATATCTAAATTTGAACCTGTGTAGATCCATTTAAGTGAAATTAATTATTTTACATTATAAAAAAGCAGTGTTAACCTGGTTAGATTGGCTGATAGATTTATTCAGACGATTGGACCGTACCTAACAAATATTGAGATAATCAATGAAATTAAAGGTAGTATTTCCAAGTTTTTAGTTTTTAAAGGCATTTCCATTGGCCATTTACAAAACTAAATCACTAGTGGTCAATTTCCCAACTTTTAATGCCCTATGTAGGAATTTTGCTACAAACAATCTTTAGATGCTACATCTACCTTCTCATTAGATACTAAGCTACTAGGCAGGCTGTCAAATCATTGGAGCGTGTCCGTAAAGAATCAAGTCTTTATCACTTCAATGCGCTGGACGTGACTGTAAAAGTAGAAATCAGGTTAAGCATTGACTATAATAATGTTAGATTAACAAAAATAAGTTCACAGTTCTGGCGACACAGTGGAAAAGCAAAAAAGAATTCAAACACCAAACAATGGACATGATGTGAAAACTCAATGACGCAAAGGACAAAAGGTTTTAAAAATTAAGAAAAACACAAATTCCACTGGAGAAGTGAATCTATGAATGGTGAAACACTTTGGTACAAAGACACTGCTGGTAAACCTAAGAGTACAAAATGCAATTAATCATGCATTCGTACCAAAATACGACGAGAATAATTATGATATGGACGGGCACTTGTACCGTGCGGATCAGAAAGTAAACAAATAAATTTCTTTCATTCTAAGCTGTCCTCGCGAAAGCTCGTATACAAAGCCAGGAATTTCTTGTCCGTTTTCAGTTGCATATAATTAGATAAATCTTCATGAATGTGTACAGCGCTTCATCAACGTACACCTGATGGCTAAAAGTTTCAAGGATTTTGGGCATACTTTTAAAGAGTTACTACTGGCCAGTCAACAAAACCACTGTTCATTATCATATAATATTAAGAAAAGATGCATCTTGCTGTCTCCTGTAGGTGGTCAGATTCAGAACTTGGAAAACTGACGCTAAGTTTGACCAGCAGAACCCCAGGACAGTGTTTGCATTCGAATATGGAACCTACAACAAACTAACACCTATATATGTAAATCGAAGAAATCGAAAATGGGCAACTAGCAACCAGAACTGGTCCCCGGCTTTCGAAGAAGTTTGATGGTCTTTACTTTAAGGCGGTGGCAGAAAGCTTGTAAAAAGCAGTTTTTGGATTTACTAATCCCTTTTACAGATATCTATTCGACGATGAGGAAGCATTCACGGCCAAAAGCAAATGGGGTCCCCCTTTTCTAACAAAGGGCAAACTCAGAAACAATGGCCAAATTCACAAACAGTGCAGGAGGAAAACGACAGAAAGGCACGCCATCAACCTAAACTGATGGTTACATCGAAAACGCCCATCTCCATCCGCAGCGCCCCTTCATTCATTAACCGAGATATCATTCTGGCATAAAACGACAGAAGGCGCGCCATCAACCTAAATGATGGGTCACAAAGAATGCCCATACTCATCAGGATCTACCTATTGTTCATTAACAAGCTTCCAACAAAATAAATCTAAGAACACCAAGGTAAGAAAAACCAAACGCTGGAACATAAGATGAAAGAGAAGAAGAAACGAATATTGCACAAATAATCGTCCTTTTCAGAGGGATATAGCTAGACGAAAAAGCAAATCTTCATCAATTTTCAATCCTCCGCATACAGAAATGCCGACGAAACAAAACAAAATAAGCTACAACCTATCATAGCTTATAGAAACCAACAACTTCAGGATCTAATCGTGTATAGCATCAAGTGAACAGAGGAAGCAAAATCCATCTATCAACAAAGAAGAAACGAAAAAGAAAAAGAACAACTACTTACACTGGATTGAAGGAAGAGAAGATCCAATTGCTGCACAACTGGGAAAAACGAAGATCATCGAACTTAATTACCTCTAACGTGCTAGAAAAGACCACCGGGGACCCGGGCCGAGGAGATCTCGCGGACAAAAACGCAACTACAACCCTAATAGCCACCCGAATGGGATCGATCGATCGCAACTAAATCAATCAATAACTCCCTCGCCGTAATTCTACGTCTACCCTAACCAATAGAATTCGAACGGATAGAAAGGAGAGAGAGTTTCGAGCTTACTGGAGGAGCGGTATTTATAGTCCCACGGTCCACCGAAATGAGTCGTACACTCGCGTACTCCAAAAGACAACTTCATCCCGCTACTCTTCTAGTTACGCGTCCCGGCGAAAACAACCCGCGTTCCCGAGCTAGACTCGCTGTCGCCGCAAAACAGGAACCACCGTATTGGACCATTCTCCATCGTTTAGGGTTGCGACCGAAGGGAAATTGATTTGAGATCAGGCCAGCCGATCCGAGAGCTGGAATGGTTGGTCCTGGGGCGAGGGTGCCAAAGCGGGTCGCGTAGGTGGACCTGCCTGGTTGGGTAGCGGTACTTCCGCGGGCCGTAACCGTAGCTTTCTGTTTTTACTTTGGCGTCTCTCTGTTATCATCGTAAAATTTTTTTAATATTATTTAAATTTTTTTAAAAATTTCAGATTTTCAATGGATACGAGCTTATAAATTTGTATAGGGGATTAGATCCAAAAATTTTCATCATATTTATCTTTTATACATTTTATATTTTTATTTCATTATCAAATTTCATAAATTCACGTCTAAGTCTATTAATAAATTTTGATTAAATTTGAATAGAGATTTTTTTTTAGAATTTGCCGTAGAAAGTAAAAATTATAATTATCATTTAAGTAACGTCAAATTACTGTCAGAGACCTTACTTTAGACGGCAGCAGACGACGACGGGGCTTCGCAACGGATCCGCCTCAGACCCACGTGGGCGGCTGGCGTCGCGGCGACGGCAGGGCGGGGCCCACGTGGCCCTCCTCGTGACGTTGCGGCGGCGGTGACGCCGCTCGTCGGCGGAGTCGCATGCGCACAGCGACTTCATGTTTGAGCTCAACTCCTTTGGTGAATAGAACTTCCAAGTGAATAAAAATAAAATTAATCATATGAAAACAGATTCTACAAAACCTCTAAGCTGTCGCAGGTTCTTGCTTGACAATGAACTCGAGATGCAGCTCCACCATTCCTTCAATAACAGTTCGGTCAGTTTCTTCATCTCTTGAGAAATGGAAAGATGGATCCTCGATCTTGAGCCAACTTATGCAGACCAGTTAGCCATTTTGTCAACAGCAGCAGCCTTGGTCTTGGGTTCTATTGCGACCTGAACGCACGGGATCTGGAAAGTCCATTCCTTCAAGGACAACAGAGCTATCTGGATCACAGAGAGTTTCACCTGTCGTTGTATCTTTCAGGCCCGGTTAAAGCTGCCTTGACATCCTCCCTATTGTTAGCATGCATCTCTAGAAGTCGTCCTATTCTCTCTTTCCAAAGGTGTTTGCAAAATATAGAGCTAAGTGGCATCGGAGAGTCAAGATAATTGGATGAACAAACAGTGGCAGAGAGTAACAGGGAATGCAGATTCATGCACTTTGCTCGTTAAATCAAAATGGCATATTCCTGACTCAACTTTTTGTTCCCAGCAAGCACAGTAATATAGATTCGTGCACATTTTTCAAGGGGAAAGCGTTTTCACTCCGGATCATGGAACATTCGAGCTGGTGTGGCTTTTTGCTCATTTAATCAAACAGGGTCGATGCGTTTCACAAACACCAACAGGAAAACCAACTAAACTTCAGAGACGGTAAGAGAGCAAACCGAGAGCGAGGGAAGGGCGAACCATCGTCGGCCATGGCCACCACTAGGAACCTCCCCATTGGCTTCTACTTCTTCCATGCCGCCATGCCGGAACCACCGGCCGAGTTAGTCAGCGGCGAGGGGCCGGCGGTGAAAAAATAGTTGGGGACAAGGCAACTCCGGCGAGAAGATAAGGGGAGGCGCCGGCGCAAGCCTCGGAGGGCTGAGGCCAACGCCGTCATCCGCGCGGTTTCCTCCGCCACGGCTGCAGATAACTCCATCCCTCTATCTGTTCGTCAAAATGTCTACGTATCTATTTTGAGTGAAGTGGTATAGCATGAAGTTAATATTCATTTCCATAAAATTCGTTTATATTCGTTTAATAATAAAAAATTATAAAATAACTAAAGTTAAACACTAATAAATATTATTCGTTAATATTTATAAATAAAGTTCATCAAAAATTTATCAATAAACTTTTTTGTTAATTTTATATAATTTTTTATTATAATTTTATTTAAAATTTGTTATTAAGTATGTATAGTAATAAATACAATTTTAATCTTAAATTATTTATAGCAGGTTTAAAAATATAAAATATAATATAAATATTATATAATAGATAAATATTTAACCTACTTTAGAATAACAACCATGTTATTAAGTTGAATTTGATATAAAACTCAAATTTAATAAGATACTTCTAACTTTAGTGACATTTTGCATATTTAAAAATCATTATAATATGTGTTGTCATTAATTGATTAATAAGGGAATCGAAATCAAATAAATCAATTTATATTTAAATAAATTAATAAAATATAAATCAATTTAAATAAATTGAACCAACTATTTTTTATTATAAAAATTGAATAAATTGAATCAATAAAAATTTGATTAATCTGATTAATTAGTGAATTAATTTATCTTTTTTAAATAATCGATTGATGCTGTTAGAGTTGAAAATTAAGATTTTATGAATTTTTTAAAATATCGATAGTTGATTATTTATAGTATAATAGCTGACCGATGTTGTTTAAACTATTTTTTAAATTTTAAATTTGAGATATAACGGAATAAATCAAATAATTAATATTAAAAAAATAAATTCTTAAATAAACCGAACAATTTAATTTAACCTATATATTTCTCCCTCTACTTCCAGTTCTAGGCCACCGCTCTCATGGGTAATGCAGCAATCAAAGTCCACGAGATGAAACCGACGGACCTCGTCACCCTTTGACTTACCGATTTATTTATTTTTAATCTAATAAATTTATGGTAATTTCCCATATTACACTGAAAAAAGTATTATTTTAAAAATATCTGATAAATTTATTAAATTTTAGTAAATAAGTAATAATTAATCCTTCTTAAAATTAAACATACCTAACCAGTGATAATGGTTTTCATTCGCACCGGAAGGCGAAGCATCGTCTGCTTATCTTGCTGTATCGGTGATTGGATCCAGCGTCAGACCGTAGAAGCTACGCCGTGAATCGTTCAAAAGCGTTTTATAAACGGAATAAATTATTAAATTAGGCACAAGGAAGAAAAAAGAAAAAAGCGACTTATTATTATTTTTTAAAAAACGTAAATACGAATCGCAGCAGCCTCACCCATTTAATTTTCGCCGTCTGCTCCTTTCGATCCGACTTCTAGAAACCAGCTGGTTTCTTCCTCCACCGCTCGAGTCGCGAGAGGAGACTCGCTGGGGTTGGCCCCGATCGGTGCCAGGACTTCCCAATCGAGGGCGGCGGAGGCGATTCCGCGCTGAATCTCGTGCGCGGACCCGCGGATCTGAGCCGCTCGTCCGTGGATCAGGCGCCGGCCATCGGATTGTGCGGGTGCCCGGAGCAGCTATGGCGTTGTCCGGGATGCGAGGGCTCTCCGTGTTCATCAGCGACGTCCGGAATTGCCAGAACAAGGAGCAGGAGAGGCTCAGGGTCGACAAGGAACTCGGCAACATCCGTACCCGCTTTAAGAATGAGAAGGTACAAAACCTTCCTTCTCTCTCCTGATCCCGTCTCTTAATCGTTACTGCTATGCTGTTTTTCGTCTGCAAAAGAGGGGGGAAATCCTCCATTTTTGTCAAACTGTGCCTCAAAGGGTAGGTTTCAACTGGCCGCTTCTAGGTTTGTGGTTTGTTCATATCCGAACAATGTTATGGTTCGTTTGCTAGGTCTGATTTCTGCAGGGAACTAACGTAAAGTGTTGTCTCTGCGAATCACGTAATCTTGCCATAGTTTGAGGATTTAGGTTTACTCTACAGAAGTCATATAGTTCGGGATGGAATAATTTATGTAGTTAATAAGCAAATTTTACACTGTCAATTTGACTGAAGATACCGTTTGTTGGCTAGACTGATGTTCTACTGTCTCAACTGTATTTCATTGTCTAAAGACAAAAAATGACAACAGATGAAAGAAAATATGCCAATGTAATATGCTATAATTGCAGTACTACTTCTTAAATAAACAGTTTTCTACTACTGTATTTGCAAGATATTCAGTCATGGTTGAGTTTAGAATTTGTAAACTTGAGTTCTGGCTTGTGTGAATGTGAATTTAGGATTAAGTTATTCTTTATGGGTAAAAGCATAAAAGTTCAACTTCATATAGTGAGCATTGAACTTGAGCATCTTTTACTAATTGTTTTTGATTTTTGTGTTTTGTTGGCATAAATTTGACTTCTAAATTTATCTATCCATTTCAGTGAAAATTAGATGCATTTATCATACATTAAAAATACTTTTGTCTTAATTTTTATTCTCTCTTAGCATATCCAAGATATTGGAGCATTTACTCAATACTGTTTTATGAATATGAATTTAATTAATGCAAAGTTACTAAACTAGATGTATTAAGGAACAACAAATATGCAGATTTGTGTATGTAAACAATATTTATGTGAAATATGTTGTGCCTTAAAAGTAGCCAATAAGATAGTATCGAAGGTAGGCAACAATGAAATAAACGCTAGAATAAGTCATTTTTCACTTCTGCTAGGTTGTTTTTCATTTGGTTGGATTGATTCCTAATGTTTATACTGTATTCCAATGAGAATGAAATTCAAATAACAGATATTAGATATTAACTATACTGCAATTTCTGGTTATTGCACAATCATTTGATTCTGCTCTGGTGGAAATCTAAATATACTGTACTTAAAAAATTAAGTCACAATTGTCATAGATTATTTTGTTCAATGATACCAAGCTTTCTTATTTAACAGGGATTGTCACATTATGAGAAGAAGAAATACGTCTGGAAAATTCTTTACATACACATGCTAGGTTATGATGTAGATTTTGGACATACAGAAACTGTTTCGTTGATTTCTGCTCCAAAGTATCCGGAGAAACAGGTAATTTATGCTTGCAAATAAAAACTATGGAAGCGTTTCTCTAATTGTTCCTTCAAGAATTCTATCTGCTTTCACAGTTCAGGACAATGAAGTAGATTTGTTCTTTATTTATTTTTTTTACATTACAAGTACTGCTCATGAATGGATCTTTTTGCTACTCATAAAAGGTAGCAAATGAATACTAGAGATGCTAGCCTTAGGTAATTTTCTGTTCCTCTTTTTCTGTCAGTCACAATTTTATCTGATTTGTTATTTTGGTTTGCTCTGGTACAAAATCCATCGCAACAGTAAATTTTTAATGCTTGGTAAATACTATTAGTGTATTGTCTATTTAGGCTAAGGATATAACTAATTTATGCACGTGGTCTATTTTTTTCACCAAGGAGAGTAAATGGGTGAGGATAATGTTTTGCAAAACTAAGTGAAATGTATAAGATGAAGTGTATGAAGTAATTTGGTGATTGGTTTATTTATGTTTCTATTTTATATGTTTTTCTCACGTGAAACATTTTGATGCAGGTTGGGTACATAGTGACATCTTGCTTGCTTAATGAGAACCATGACTTCCTAAGAATTGTTATAAATACAGTACGGAATGATATAATTGGGCGAAATGAAACCTTCCAGTGTTTGGCACTGACCATGGTATTATGCAGCATGCTTCTCAAGTCTCATTGATCTTTAGCTACTGTATCATTATGTACATTAAATTGAATTTTTCTTTTAATTTTTTTTTATGTGATCGATTCATCTGCCAATCACTTAACATATTTTGCTCACGGATGGTAATTTGATCCTACTTATGTAACAGTTTGCATATAACATTTAAAAAACTATTGAAATTATTCTTTGTTGTCTAAATATAGAGGCTTGATTTAACTGTACATGTAGCTTCAAGGGGAAATAGTCTGTAAACTTCTGTGATTGTCTATAAGCCTTTCTTTTCCTCCCTATTGGAGACTTTTATGGGATGAATCCCTTGTCTTGTGATATTTATCCATACAGGGGTCAACAAACACAAATTTAAGAAAACATTTAGATACTCAAAACACCAAAATAAAGGGTTTCACTGACATAATTATTTCCAAATTCTCAGAAAGATGCCATTAACAAAGTTGCAAGCCTCTTGAACTTGAATGATTATGCGTCTAGTGAAACTTTAGTTCTAGGCTCCCTTAGTAACATTCATAGGTATCTGGTTAGGTAGTCACAGCAGCAAAGACATTTTGGGACACTTGGAATCCGCATGTTCTTCATGATAAACCTTATGCAAGTTTCTCAACAAGAATTCAGACTCCCTTTATATGTTATTTCTGCATCAAGCAATCAGTTCATGAGTAATATTTTGCTGATGAATAGAAACTGTTTTAGCAGGGATGCAGAGGGAGTTATGGTAGACAATGAACTGCCATCATTAACATTATATAGATTGGTGATCTACTTGCTGAACTGTAAACATAACATATGTTCAGTCCTAGCAAAATCACTGTACCTGTTGATAGAAACTGCAGAAAATTCATTAAGTATTATGATACCAAATTTAAGGCATTCTCCATGTAATAGATTTAAATAGGAACTGTTATTGGTAGCTTGTCTAAATCCAATGAAAAGGTCATATGTTTCTTCTTCATCCATATTTTAGGTGGGAAATATTGGTGGGAAGGAATTTTCTGAATCACTGGCACCTGATGTCCAAAAGCTGCTGGTAAGATTATGGAATTTCCCAGTTCATATGTCGTTATGGGTGTGCCACTGATGTTGCTTGTATTTTCATCAGGTTTCAAGTAGTTGCAGGCCTCTAGTCCGAAAAAAAGCTGCATTGTGTCTTCTTCGTCTTTACAGGAAGAATCCTGATGTTGTCAATATTGATGGTTGGTAAGTTGCTGCTATGTATTCATATCCTCATTTGGTTTCATCTACATAAAAGTGCATGTCTACTACTACTATATGTGTTTGTCTGAATTCAAGTACGATAATTTTTCTTTTCTTTTCTATTTTAGGTCTGATCGGATGTCACAACTTTTAGATGAACGTGATTTGGGAGTGTTGACAGCTGTTATGAGCCTTTTTGTAGCTTTAGTCTCAAATAATATTGAAGCGTATTGGAATTGCCTTCCAAAGTGTGTTAAAATATTGGAAAGGTTGGCCAGAAACCAAGATATTCCACCGGAGTACACCTATTATGGAATTCCATCACCATGGCTTCAGGTCTAGTCAACTCATCTTCCTTTTATTTCATTTTTAATTCCAGATTTCTAGTATTGTGGATTCTTTACTTTCTGAATTCATTTTTATACTGGAACTATTCCTTTGACTGCTGCATTTATTCACCTACCTCAAATTATTCTATAATCAAGGTACTAAAAAATGGTTTCCAAGGCTAGGCAGGGGCTTATGTAGTCAACATTAAAATAATATTAAAATAGAAAAGAGAAATATATTAAATTAAGTGTGTCAATTGTATCTTTAATCAAATCAAATTAACAATTGCAAATAAAGTCATAATGTGTAAGCACTAAACACATAACATATTTAACAATAATGAAACATTATATATTTCACGTTGAAATTAAAAAACTACCACAAAATTTGGAAAAAATGATTTTGTGTGTTATGACTAGATGATGAAATTTAATATATATATATATAGGAGAAGAGAGAGAACACAAAGGAAGAGAAGGAAGAAAAGACGGTTAGAAAATGATAAAAAATCGGAGTGAGAGGATAGCGAACAAGAATTGTTGGGGGGTAATTGGGAGAACTAAAATTATTTTCTAATGTTAAATGAATCTGCAACTTATAAAAAAATTGTAAATTTTCATTAAACTCGCTTGCATTGCTTGGCTGCGTAGGCCACCTTGGTAAGCTGCATTTTAAAAGGGTTTCCTAACATGGACTGCTTAGCAACTAGGGGAAGGAAAAGTGGTCCCTTGCCAAAATTTATGCTAGTGCATATGAGCAGCTCTTTCAAAGTGGATCTTGATGATCAAGGTTGTACACTAGTATTGTTTGCATGAACAAACTTAGAAGATTTTTATACTTTTTGTGTGATTCCTTTTGTTGGTATTCATATCAAATATGAGTAAATTTTCCAATAAGCATACTGAACCTCTCTCATGTAGTACGTTTTTTCCCCATTCAGATTCCATCATTAAGCTGTGTTTTTGGTTCCAACACACACTTATGTTTTGCTTGCTGTTGAATTGACATTTTATTCTCTGACATACTTGCAAGTCTACAGGCTTGTGCTTATCAACATTTTACTTAAATGTTGCTTTTTAGCATTGCTACATCGGAAGTCATCCTATAATAATTAAAGTACAAAAGTGCAAATTCATCATGCTTGTATATAGATAATATTTGATGAATTTTGTGATGTAGGATGATATAAATTTTTTTGTTTTTGTTTCCTGACGTACACACATTACTCATGGTTTGTGTTCATTATTTTGGAGCAAGAACCATGAAATTGACAAATGAATAGTTGCTGGTCTCTAAGCAATTATTCATGTCCATCTAAACAATGACAAAGTTAAAGAGAAATTATCATTATTCTGATTGTTAATGTTAACATAATGCAGGTTAAGACAATGAGGTCTCTTCAGTATTTTCCAACCATTGAAGATCCAAACACCAGAAGAGCCTTGTTTGAAGTATGACTGATTTTGGTATGCAGTATGTGCAACGTGCTTATTTTCTTATGTTTGCTAATAAATCAATTTACTTCACTGAAGGTTCTACAACGTATTTTAATGGGTACCGATGTTGTAAAAAATGTCAACAAGAACAATGCAGCACACGCAGTTCTTTTTGAAGCCTTAGCTCTTGTGAGTTTTCCCCTTCAAATTATAAGCATTTATTTTTTGTATTTGAAAGGTTGATTTGTCCTAAGATCGAAAATGCACATGTGAATGCAGCACATGTCATTTATCAGTGAGTGACTATGATCTACTACTATATGTATTTCCTGGAAAATAAAATCTGAAAGTTTCTTGTTTCTGTTGGCAATCTTGCATCAATCATTCTGAGGATATTGATGTTGGCTTTCAGTTGTAAAAAACTTCACTCCCATTCTACAAATTTCAAATTGATCTAATAAATCATTGAATAATACGCTCTCCATGCTCTCTAACAAACTAACAAGAGTAAGGCTCTCTTCTGTCATCATCCACTTGTGTTAATAATGCTAGTGATTGCTTGGTTCTTTTCTTTTTATTTCCAAATTTATACACTTTATGTGTTTTAGTTCGTTATAAGCCTATGTTCTGCTTCCTGAAGTATCTATAAACAGTGTTTTCCAATCTGTTATTAGCATATGTTGTAGTTCCCCAGTGATTATATCACTCTCATCTATATTGCAGGTTATGCATCTTGATGCTGAGAAGGAGATGATGTCTCAGTGTGTGGCATTGCTTGGGAAGTTTATTGCTGTTCGTGAACCAAATATGTGATATATTGGCCTGTAAGTGCTTGCTCTAGTAGTATTTCTAAAGATCTGTTTTGCTGGTGGTTGATTATATCTAAGTGGAGTATTGTGGCAATTGCCTTGAGGTTCCAATAATAATATCAGGTTCAGAAGATGGAACTGTTAGACTTTGGCATTCAACTACATATAGGTAAATTGGCTGTTTGAACTGGCATCAATTACTTATGCACTTACTATTGCATGCTATGGATTTGAGTGGATTATTGGTTCTTTACTCAGCTCTTGGTGATGCTGAAGAGATAACCAAACTTGCATCGCATTTCTTTGCCTATTCATATTAGGTAAATTGGAAGATTGCCTTCAGTAATTGATATCAGTTATCGTTGTTCCCATTTGTTAGCAACAGAACCATCTTGGGTAAGAAATAGGAAAAGACTCTTGAGCTGTATTAACTTTCCATTACATATTTCTTACTCGTCAAAGTTTCACACCTGTTTTTCTTCATTTGTTATTGAATCAGAATGTTTAGTGTCTACAGGGGAAGATGCTTGTAATGTTGTCTTCCTCTCCGAGCACCGATTCTTTTAATGTCTACGTTTTTGGCACTTGAAATACGTGATGTGTTCTTTGTTCTCCGGACTCTTGGCATCGGTTGCTCCTTTGCCGTCAATGGTGTCGTACGAGTCTTACGAGTAGGGCACTGATTTTTTAGTACCCTCTCTCCCTGCACTTCAACCAAATTATATGAAATTT
>JBBMKF010000007.1:5087595-5107721 GCA_037834155.1 Curcuma caesia | reverse complement strand
ATGCATCTTGATGCTGAGAAGGAGATGATGTCTCAGTGTGTGGCTTTGCTTGGGAAGTTTATTGCTGTTCGTGAACCAAATATTCGATATCTTGGCCTTGTAAGTGCTTGCTCCAGTAGTATTTCTAAAGATCTGTTGTGCTGGTGGTTGATTATATCTATATGGACTATTGTGGCAATTGCCTTGAGGTTGGGTCAATGATATGGCCACACTTGTTAAGAAATGCACCTCAGATTCAATGTATTCTTTTTTCCAAAACATCAATCTGCTACACGCCTTTCGGAATTTGTCCCACATGGCTAAGTCAGTGATCTTGGTTTATCTAGTGGGTAAAATGATTATTTTATCATGAACTTGCTAATTCAGCTTTAACTATGGAACATTATTTTGGTGGCTGGAAATGGATGTTATGTAGAATGAATTTTGCTAATTGTCTTTCTCGTGCTTGATTATGCCTGTTGTTGATGTAAATTCCTCATATGTTTGCAAATATTCCAGTATTAGGAGACGTGCTCTTGATCTACTCTATGGCATGTGTGACGTTACAAACACCAAGGATATAGTCGAAGAGTTATTGCAGGTGCAAGTGAATCTTTTGATTTGTTTTTCTCTTTTGTAGTTTTAAGTATATAAATATTATGCAATAGGAAAGTCATCTGTGATCCTCACGAATTGTCTACTATTTCTCTTCAGTATCTTAATACAGCAGACTTTGCTATGCGCGAAGAATTGGCACTCAAAGCTGCTATTTTAGCAGAGAAGTTTGCTCCAGATTTGTCTTGGTATGTATCAATTTTTACATCAAAGAACTTGTTTCACATTTATATCATTTGTATTGGCATCTCTCAAATGTTTCTTTTTTGGGGGTCCAAGCATCAGTGAGAGAGTTTGAATGCTTGAATAGACTAATCAAATGTCACTTTTTTATCACAGAATGTAGTTTCTTTAATGGATATATTCCATAATTATACAGCATGTATTTAGTTATATCATTATGATTGTTTCAATTGTAAAATTTGGCCTAATACCTTTTACACAGAAATGGCAAAATGACTCCTATGTGATGTTTGGTATGATCCGATCTTGATTAATTCCTTTTAATTTTCAAACATTAATTTCTCTTCTTGGTTATGCCTTTGCTTGGTCTAAATTGTTGAGGCAATAAAGATGACCTCAAGCAAGGGAATCTGAGTTACCATTAAGAAGGAGATGCTTATCTAGAATTCCACACCTTGTTAATATTGTAAAAGCCCTTGAGACTAAAATACTATTGATGCAGCTAATCAAATTCTCTCCCTCCTTCCATTCCAAATCATAAATCAGTCTTCTACCAAACTTTTCCATATCTTCTTTCTTTTATTTTCTTCCTCTTTCCCTTATTCTTTCTCTGACAAAAGCATACCCAGGTCTGTGCGCTCTCTATTTCCATATTCCCTCTGGATTGTCTCAACCTCTGTATTCTCTCACCTGGCTTCCTGGCGCTGTTATCTCCTCTATATATATTAAACCACACATGAATAGTTTCTTTTAATGAAGTCCATGTTTTGATGTGTGATAATTTTCTATATTAAATTGAACTCTTTACTAGAAATTTATCAGAATCTCCTTTCTCCTTCAAATTCTTGACATGTTGTCTGGAACATCAATTCTTGTTACTTGTAGGTATGTTGACGTCATTCTTCAGTTGATTGATAAAGCTGGGGATTTTGTTAGTGATGACATATGGTATCGTGTGGTTCAGTTTGTCACCAACAATGAGGATTTACAGGTTCACACCATTTATTGCTTATGTACTTGGTAGATCCCTCATTCTGGTCACATAACTGCTCTAGTGATATTGTACAGCCATATGCAGCAGCTAAAGCAAGAGAGTATCTTGAGAAGCCTGCTTTGCATGAGACAATGGTCAAGGTGTTTCTCTTATCCTAGTCTTCAGTTCTATCCAAATTGAGAAGAGAATCTGATAGCAAAAAGATGTTTGCTAATACTCTCTGCATTTCACCTCATTATGTTAGCTTTTGTCAAACTGCATGTAGTAGAATGAATGTCTTCATGCCACCATAGTACTTCCTCAATATGTACAATATAACCTGGAGTTGAAAAGTTTTATTTGGATTGCACCTGTCTGTTGAATTTTCTGAGTTCCCTTTAGAATGAAATGGTAAAGCTTAGCAATAGACCTGTGTGATTAATTATTTTAACAATTTCTTTTTCATCTGAAACTCTACGGGAACAAATATCTGCTACAAAGTTGTTCATGCTTCATGCACTTTATATGCCCTCATAAGTTTATTACAAGTTGTTTTATCTGAAACTCCAGGGGAGCAAATATCTGCTAGAGTGTTGATGCTTCATACACTTTTAAGTTTTTATGTCCTCGTAAATTTCCAAACGTTTGAGATTATTGGAATATATTTGTTGAAGTCATCACACTCCATAAACATGATCACTAACTAAAAATTTGGCAGTTCTATCTGATCAAATTCTTACCATTATCTTAACTGCAGTTGTAGTTTATTGACAGTATTATATTTCCCCTCAAATTGCAGTGTGTATGTGCCAACAATTGGTAAATTGATGTACAATATATTCCTATTCTTCTAAATTTTATCAATGCATTAGGTGAGTGCTTATCTTCTTGGAGAATACAGCCACCTTTTGGCTCAGAGACCTGGCTGCAGCCCGAAGGAAATCTTCACCATTATTAGTGAGAAACTTCCTACAGTAACGTAAGCTTACAGGAGTTCCATTTTGGTTATCAACTGTTGATGTCTTTTTGGTAATGTATTGAAGAATTATTCTCTTCAGAACAAGTACTATTGCAATTCTTCTGTCAACATTTGCCAAAATCTTGATGCACAACCATCCTTTAGATCCAGAATTGCAAGAACAAATCTGGTCTATATTCCGAAAGTAAGTATTATCTTTTTCTTACCTATTCTTTTTGGTTATGTATAAAAAATTAATATGTCTATAAATTTTGTATATTCTTTTCATAATTATAATGGGAAATGTTTCTGCACATTTTGGCAGATATGAAAGTTATATCGATGTAGAAATCCAGCAACGATCTGTTGAATATTTTGCACTTAGTAGGAAAGGGGCAGCTTTAGCGGATGTATTGGCTGAAATGCCCAAATTTCCAGAACGCCAGGTAGATCTTGTAATTGAATGAAGGAGTGAAAAAAAATTCTTTTTTTGCTCAAGCTAGTGAAAGGTAAAAGGTATATCATTTTCCAGACTAACACAAGTTTTAATTGTCAACACTAGTCTGCTTTGCTTAAAAAGACCGAGGATGCTGAAGTTGACACAGCAGAGCAAAGTGCAATTAGAATAAGGAGTCAGCAACAAACATCAAATGCTTTGGTTGTAACTGGCCAGAGCCCTGCAAATGGGTCCGTTCCAGTCAGTCAACTTGCCCTTGTTAGGATGCCAAGTCAAAATATGGTTAGGGTTGAACCTTTCTATTAGCCTGTTGATAGTGATTAATCATGTTAATGATGCTTCAACAAGTTTAAATGCAATTCAGGAAGCTAGCAGTGCTCATGATCAAGCTACCTCTCAAGATCAAATCAACTCTCAAGATCAAGAACTCTCCCATGAGAATGGGTCCGTCACTGCGGTTGTTCCTCAAGAGGTTCATCCTGCAGATCTCCTTGGAGATCTTTTGGGTCCACTTGCAATAGAGGGTCCGCCAGCCCCTGCTGTTCCAGCTGAGCATAAGGACTACAATCTGTTATCAACACTGGACGCTACACCTGATGCAGCTGGTCCCTTGGCACTGACCACTGTCGATGATCAGCCAAACTTAGTTCAGGTACTGTAGTTTCCTGTGTGGCTGGGGTGATCCATGATTATCCTATTCTTTGCTACTTTTTTTTCTTCTTGAGCGCCTATACTTTGCACATGATTGAATTATTTTGACAGTAATCCACTATGTTGCTTGAAGTTTCTTATTTTGGCTTCATGTTAACCCTCTCTATCTTCTGACAGCCAATTGTGAACGTTGCAGAAAGGTTCAATGCGCTGTGCCTTAAAGACAGTGGTGTACTTTATGAAGACCCCCATATACAGGTTTTCAACATACTTGTTAAATTTAAGTCTTGAATATAGTAATGACTGCAAGTAGTTACTTTGTATGGCTCTTGGGCATGCCTTATTGATTTTTAAAAGCTCTTGCTTGAAGAAAGGCCTTCTAAAAAGGCAAAAATGCAAAAATGAATCATAATTTGTATACTTCCCTATCTTGAACTTCCTCAAATTATGCAGCTCAATTATGAGTTTACTATTTGACCCTTGCCTTTCATTTCATTTATGATTTTATTCCTACTTTGCAAATCTGGAGCCAGCCATAGTTGTTTGGCTTGCAAGTGATTCATAGTTCCAAGTTCACACTGCTGCATATGTGGTTGGAACTGTTATTTTACATTTTTTTAATCAGGTTTTTCCTTCCCCCTAGATTTTTTGTGTGTAAGTTATTCGTTTTCTTGACCTCCTCCTTTCTTACAGATTGGAATAAAAGCAGAATGGAGATCTCATCATGGACGTTTTGTTCTTTTCTTGGGAAACAAAAATACATCACCTCTCGTCTCAGTGCGAGCTGTGATACTGCCTCCAACCCATTTAAAGATGGAACTTTCATTAGTACCTGAAACTATTCCTCCACGGGCACAGGTCTGGCGTGGTTATCTACTGCAGCTCTTTTTTTCTAATTAATAGAGCTCTGAAGTTCATTAGTTTTCCTTTAATGTACCAGGTTCAATGCCCACTAGAAGTTGTTAACCTACGAGCAAGCAGAGATCTTGCTGTTCTAGATCTCTCCTATAAATTTGGAACTGCTGTGGTCCCACTCTTACCTTGCTTTTATTGTGTGTTTATAGTAAAAGATCATTCTTCACCAATTTTTTATTTTAATTCCAGGTTAATGTCAAACTACGGATCCCAGCTGTTCTTAATAAATTTTTGCAGCCGCTTTCAATATCCGCTGATGAATTTTTCCCCCAGTGGAAATCATTGTCAGGTCCACCTCTGAAGCTTCAAGAAGTGGTGAGCATCCAGATGAACCTATATTTCTATTTTCTATCCATTTTCTACTTCAAGTTATTTGTCTTAAAGAGAATGAGGGTCAAGTTTTCCTCCATAAATTATTTTATTAATGATTTCTTTAAATATAATATGAACTTTTCTTTTGCTTGTTTGGTCTGTTACCATTAACAATTATGCATGAACATACTTCATGTTTGAGGTGGTGTCTAAAGATAAGTAATTTGTATTAACAGATACACAGAAGACAAACGTGTATAGCTCTTGAATTCTCAAACATCTTGGCTACCAAGAGTTGAATTGCTAATTCTAGCCTATACTTTGGATAATCTAAAAGATCTAAGCCTAATTTTCATTATTGACAAATCTGTTCTATGCATTTCTAATTTTCTGACAAATTCATTAAACTGTTTAAGTTGTCAATTTGGATAATAGTTTGTCCAAGCTTGCAGCTGCCTGGTGCCACATTGGCTCAATAATTGAAATATCTTGATTTTTAATCTCTACATTAATTGTTAGATTTATGGAATTCAGCTAAAAACTATGAAATCATACTTAATTTAACTTGAAATGGCATCATGTGGCACATGGCATTGTCAATTGACTATAAGTTGAGCACTGAATATTTGTCATGTACGTATTTGTTGAAAATGAAATTGCAATGTTTAAAGTGAAGGTTTCATACCACGTAACAATTTTCTTCAATTCTGACCTTGCTGAGGTTGTTTGCAGCTTAGAGGTGTAAAACCTTTACCCCTTTCTGACATGGCAAACTTATTCACCAGCCTTCGCATGGCAGTTATTCCTGGAATTGTGAGTCGTCTTTTTCTTTGTTGTATCTTCCATGCTGTTCTCTAATAATAACAATTCCCTTGTCTTCTTCAGGATACAAATCCAAATAATCTAATTATTTGTGCTACCTTCCATTCAGAGAGCACCAGGGCTATGCTTTGTCTGGTTAGTATAAATCTTTGTTCTTCTGACGTTTTTCTTGTTTTTTTCGATGTGCTTTCTACTGGGTAATCATCCACAGTTCCATGTGTGAATACAAGTCATGTCTCCTCGGTATGAATACTCTGTAATTACTAACTCCTGCAATGGGATGATTTTTTATATTCATCAAGCCTTGTTAACTGTCAATTACCTTTGTGATTACTGAAGATTCATTGTGTTTCCGGAATTACCTTAAGTATTCTTGTCTGCCCTCTGTCTCTTGCTTCGTACATTTACTAATATCCTGCAGCGTTTTGGTTCATCTTCTTCATGTTGAATGTATGCTAGTATCTGCCGTAGGTTCCTGATAACTCATTCAACTGTTTTTAGTACCAATTTCACAATTACCTTTATCTTGACTAATTTGTTGATGGGTAGAAGAGTTAAATCCACTAAGAGTAGAATAAAGGCTTGAGCGAGACTAGATAAAATATTAGTCATTTTAAGAAAAATTAATTCTTTGTATTTTATTAGTGACATAGCTCCATGAAGTGCTAAGATCATGTACCCAACCCCAAAGAAATTAAACAAACACAACCTGTTGATGATGATCTTTACCAATATGTGTTTCTGTTGGTTCTCTTTTTCTTATCTTATTAATATCAAGCAAGTTGCAGCACTAAATTTAATTGCTCTTAATATTACATGTGATATTGCCTGACGTACCAATGGAATGATAAGTTTCATGAAGTGACCTAAATAAATGAGAAACGCAGGTTGATGGTGGATCTTGACTAATGTGTTTCTGTCGGTTCTATTTCCCTACCTTGTTAATGCAAAGCAATTTATTATACTAGGTTATAAAAATACATAACCGAAAACCTTCCTAGAGAACTGGTGTGAATGCCAGTTGAAATCTTTGAGCATGAAACTTTTGTTGGCGTTTACTATTTTAATTACAATGATTATTTACATTTCTGCATTTCCTTTTGAGTATGTACATTAATGTGTTCATTATCCTACTATTCGTTTAGTTACAGAAACCGATTTAGGAAGACTTCTGCCTGAAATCAATTGATTTCCTTTGTTGTTTATATGAAATTTGACTAGGCCGTTTACATTCTTGGCCTGTTGTCACAATTTGATGATGCTTTGCGTATTTAGTAACATTATGCTTCTGATATTTACAGATCAGAGTTGAAACAGACCCCGCAGACAGAACCCAGCTTCGCATAACTATAGGATCAGGAGATCCAATTTTGACATTTGAGTATGTCTCACCTGAGTTTCTTACTTTGGCACCATACCATCTTCTAACACTATCACTTTCTCAATAGGTTGAAGGAGTGTATCAAGGAACATTTGGTCAGCATACCAATGCAAGCGCCTACACTAGGCGCGTCACCGATGCAACCGCAATCACCAGTTACTCCAGCATACAACGATCCTGGTGCTATGCTTGCTGGCCTACTTTGAAATCTCCAAGTGCTATATTTGCCTTTTCAGATTTAGAGAGAGATGTGCCACAGACCAACCTTGTAGACTACAACACGGACGAATGACTATTAGTATGAGGACGTACAGGAGCAATGCTGAGCCAATCAATCATTTGTTAAACAAGATTGCATTCCGTATCAAATTCTTTTGGGCTTCTTCGTTTGTCCCAGTGTCAAGGTTTTGCTATATTGTGTATGATTTATGATTTTCTTTTCCTTTTTTCCTTATTTCTTCATTGAGTCTGGCGGATGCAACAATGCCATTGTAAAATTCTGTCTTGACATATTTTATCTCGTGTATCAGTAACAAACTAGAGAAAATTATTTTTTCGATTTGTAGGGGAAACATGTAATAAATAATTCAACATGTGATGATCGATGGTTGTATATGCTATTTCAATCCTATTGATCTCTTTCGTTTCAAGGATTTTAGACAATTTAGTATTTTGGACTAATTAAATTGACACGAAATTAATTTATTATGTGAAAAGCAAATGAAAACTCCTTAAAATTAGTGAAAAATAGTAAAATAATATACATACCGATGATGGCAATGTTAAACCAAATTTTCAGTATTTTTAATTAATTCGATTTTTATTTAGATCTCGTTTTTATTTTGATGTCTAAATAAATGTTCAAATTCTTAGATATTTTCCATTACTATTAAAAACAAAAAATAATAATTTGACTATTTTCATTATAAATACTGAATTTTCACGAATTAAATAAAAATTCTTACAAAGACGAAGGACCAAACAGTCATTTGGCTGATCTCGCCGTCTATATAAATGCGACTTAGGGTTCTTTTCCAACTCGGGTTGCATTTCTTCCCGAATGGTCGCGGGGGCGCTTCGCCCCTGCTTCTCGTTCTAATTAGATTGTTATATTCTTTCCTAGAAATCCCTTCTTTTTTTTTTCGTTCCCTGTTATGGTATTTCGATCGAGTAAAGATTCAGGCAGCCTCTTTGCCCACAACGCAAAAATCTGATGGCATCGGCGGCGTTATTTTGCTCGGATAAGAAATCAAGCGATGGCTCTTCGGATCGGCGGAGAGCTCGCCTCTTGGATGCCGATCTAGTAAGTTTTCGCACATATTGAATTCGATTGTTCTTTTTTTTTTCTTTTCCTCGTCCGGCGATTCCTCATCAGGGAAAAGAAGAAAATTTGAATATGAAAAACAAATCTCTTTTTTTTTCAAGTGTACAATGTGGATCGTTTTGAATTCTTTTTCACTATTCTTTTCTATTAAAAATCCCCTCCTCATTCCATCAGAAACTGATATTTCGAACTCCTGCGCAAGTTAAATCCTAAATATGGATGGGTTCTTTGTCGCGATTCGGGAAATTTCAAACAGATCATACAGAATCGAGATTTTAAATTCAAAAAACAGAAGA
The DNA here is from genome assembly GCA_037834155.1 of Curcuma caesia. NCBI lineage: Eukaryota > Viridiplantae > Streptophyta > Magnoliopsida > Zingiberales > Zingiberaceae > Curcuma > Curcuma caesia. The sequence continues at coordinate 5,098,855 of JBBMKF010000007.1, read as the reverse complement.
AAATTTTTTTGATTCTGAGCGTTCGTTTGGTGGCATCTTTAGCATGGAATAAAATGGGATCAAATGTAGAATAGAATAACTCAATGTTTTTATTGTAATTTTAAGTTTATATTCCATCTTTTTGATTCATCCAATTTTTTCCTAGCTAATTTTGATTTACTTGATTTCTCTCTCCTGATTGGCCTTCTCTACTGTATGCCTCAACGGCCCATTCCAACGTCAACTCGCATTTTTTTTGGGTCTAAATTCAATTTAGTCATCACCAAATGATCTCTAAATGTCTGCAGAATTTTGTTTTTAATATTAATTTAAGGAATGTAAGTGCATTATTTTATCTCAGAGGAAAGAATGAATATTTAAAATTATGTTTTTGGGTATAGTTGATTTGATTACGACGTAGTAGAATTACGTAGAGGATAAAATTTGAATCTTAGCGAAGTCAAGATAATATTTTTCTTCATTGTGATCAATTATAGTTTTTTGATTTATTTCTTTATATATGATTGTAGGATAGATTGTGTAGAATTGTTGAGATGATTATTTTTTTTAATGAAAGAAGATATATAAAATTATAAAAATATTTTTTAAAAATAATATATGTAGGTAGAAATCAGATAGAAAATTATAAAATTTATTTAATAGTATAAGGGCATCTTCAATAGGAGATATTTAAATATCCCCATGTATCAAATATCAATCACTGGGTAAAGAATTTTGGCTGGTGATTTCTTTTTTTTTAATAAAAATTAATAAATTAAATAATTTTAATGATTTAAATTAAATAAAAGAAAGGTATTAGGTTAGTGTGATTGGGATAGTATTCATTTATTGAGGAAAAGGATCGTGATAATAGGTGGTACTCATAAATATTTGATTTGTGGTATATTTGATTATGAAAATTGGGATATTTGAGGAAGAATATATTTAATTGAAATATTTGATGGTATTATGGATGCCTAAATGAAAATCAGTGTTGATGTGGTGGAGTATGAGCTGTTCTGTAAGACGAGATGTAAATATGAAATATCTCATTAATATAAAGATTAATATTTTAAAATAAAATATTTTTAATTTTCTCTTCTCTTTTACGTTTTAAAAATTATAACGATTTATATGTATGTAAAGGTAATTTATCTTTTTTTTTTCTCATTTCATCCTAAGCAAAATTGAAATTTTTTCCTCTTATTTATCCTTCTTTTCCTTTCCTTTATCTCCTCCTAAACAGTTTTAAAAAATTATTTTTTTTCTATTTAGTTGATTCATCCCTTTGTTAGTTTGTTTAATGGTTCTAGTTCCTTGTAAGCTTTAAATTATAAAATCCATATCAAATATTATTTTTGTTCTTTTGTAAAAAGTGGAATCCGTCATTTTAGTGGTCTCATACAGTTGGTCCTACAATCATCTGTAAGAAGGTAAATGGAAAAACTACAGTTGATCACAACGAAGAAGGCTGGATTAAAGAGTAGGACTTTTGTTCATGGGATAGAAGAGTGAATTAAAGAAAATTAAATTATTTATTTGATTTATAAATAACGTCACGAGTGCGTCACAAAAATGATTTCACGCCATTATTTATTAATTTATTTTTTTAAAAAATAGAAATAAAAATGAATTTAATTTTGACCTTGGCACTAAATAATTTTCGAAATTAGAAAGAGGGAGAGAAGAAGACCACTTGAATCGCATTAATGCTCATGTGCATGAGTCGACGTTACTTTTACAAAATAAATTAATTAAAATATTAAAATGTGTGTAAATGTTCGACGATTAAAACTATTATGCAAGTCGACAATGCTCATGTGCAGCGATTAGGGTGTAAGGGATCGGATCGATCATTTTTAAAATTTTTAAAATTAATATTGTAAAAAAAAATTATCCTTCATTATTTAATGTGTGCCTTTTTTGGAAATGTCAAAAATCTTTATTAAATTATTATTCACCGTCGGCCGTCGAGTCGTCGCTCACGATATGGACTTGCGAATTATTAATTAATTGAAAATCAGAAAAAAAATTTAGGATAAGATTGAAAAGTAGCCCCATGATTTGGAGCGGGGCCCACGCGGCCACGCCGCTCTCCCCCACTCTCGTTCGAATTTCGAACGAACGCCTGGTCCGATGCGGCCCTCGCTCGCCTAGATCGCCTCGCAGCCAATAGCCGACCGCCGCGTGGACTGTGTTCGGGCCCGGTTCGCCGCCTCGGGCGCCGTTTGACCCGATGGAAACCGGCTGCCATCTTTCCGGATTTGCCCGCGCGGAAAGAATGAAATGACGCTCGTGACCTGGCCGTACCGAGTCGAGCTCTGGCCCACGTGGCGCGTGGCCAGCGGAAGGAACCGAGGAATCCTCGGAGGCGCGGGAAGGGCGTTTCGGTCAATTCGCGCGGATCACGTGGAACCCGCGCCGGGAATTTTGACGCGTCTCGCCGCGCGGCGGCGCCACCGCGAAGCGCGTGACTTCGATGAAAAAAAGTGGGGCCCGCCTGGAGGAGAAAATTCACTTTGCCCCTCCGTAATTATTACATACGGAACATTTTAACATTTTGAAGCCCGTGATATAACTAATTCCGGGTGGCCGTCTCCGGACAAAAAGCTGTCCTTCCTCTTTTTTGTTTGTTAGTTTTTAATTTGTGAAATTAATTTGTGGCTCGGTGTAATTATTGATCGTGAGTGAGTAGGGATAGGAATGGAGGGCCCTGATTACACGCTGGAAAGAGGACAAATTATGGAGTGTTACTTTTGAAATAACTATTATATTAAAAAATATATATTTAAATTTATTTAAAACTATTTTAATTTAGTCAAAATTAGATTAGGATAATTTTATCATTTTAATTATTCTCAATTTTCCCTCCTCTTTCCAAGTAAAGATAATGAGTATCTTATTCGTCTATAATTTACTCATTTAATTTTGATATTTATAACAATTATCAGGATAAAGATTATCTACCTCTTATGAAAAAATATAACAATTAGTTACTGAGTATGAATTTGTATAATATCTAAAAACACAATATTCTACCAATTGTCATTCTTTGTAAATTTAATAAGTTATATAGAAAAATGAGTTTTAGGTTAATTAAAAGGGAAAATATGATTTTTTAAATAACTTATATGTTTATTCATAATAGCTATTTCGATCATTCTTGTAGGACATGATTTTGATCTTGTTGGAGATTTAGCAATTCTTATCGTCGTAGGTGTTTGTGAAGATATTCTAATAACTATGCAATACTCATTTTTCATGACTTATCGCATTTATTCGGGTGATCCACAATGATAAAATTCCTTCTTTAGAAGAATTCATTCTCTAATCGTGCACAAATTCTAAAGTGAGCTTATGCACTAATCTTAAAGCGTAGAGGAATTACCAAGTTATATTATTAAATGTTACTATATTTTATTAAATTATGGATGTCCATTGGGATTATATCGTACTATTAAATTGCTTTTTAAAAAAAAATCAATTCGAATTTGGACAAATATTATGGGAATGGTCGATAATGGAAAGGCTGCATAACTTGTGGGCGAAAATTAAATATCTGAATTATAAAAATAAATAAATAAATAAATTGTCCTGAAAATGTTTTTGTAAAATAAATTGAAAATGTTTTTGGTAAAAGAAAATAAGGGGAAAAAGGGTGCAATGGAAGGAAGGAAAAGGAAAAGGTACAATGAATGGGGGAGAGGCAGTGCATTTGATACGAGGCCATTCAATGCTCCGAACGCTCGGTCTCCTTTTCCTCGCTTTCTTCTCTCCTCTGCGACTCTTCTTCCTCTTCTCATCTTCCTCCTCCTCTTCCGCCCACGCCTTACTCCCACCGGCCACCGCGCTCAGGTACGGCGAAAGCAGTTAAAAATCTCTTCTTTTTTCTTGTGTTGTTGTTGGGAATGGAAGGAGAGGTGTTTTGGGGGTTTATGGTTCTTCCTTGCAGCTGGTTGAGTTGCAGTTCGACAAGGAAAGCTCCATGGAGGCTCTCAAGGCGAGTTTAAGGTCGGAGGCTTCGCCGCCGGGACAGCTGCAGTTGCTTCCGGGCGAGGAGGCCGGGTGGGTCGTCGAAAGGGGGAACCTTTTGGGCGAGGGGTTCTCCGTCGACGACCTCCTCGACCTCGGCGAGTTCGCGGAGGGCGACGCGGAGGAAGCCGGAAGCGAATCGGGACCGGAGCCGGAAACGAGACAGAAGGGAGCGGAGAACTACTCCAGCTCGGATTCTTCTCCTTCCTCCTTGTCTTCCGGCCTCACTCGCGAGCTCCAAGCTGCGGTGGCACCGCCGCTTTCGGATATATGTCTTCCTGTGAGTCTTATCGTTGTCGGTGCCGGAATAATGGAGAATAGAAGGCAAAGATGCGATTTTTATGGTTAAAGAGTTGTCGTGTGCTTTGTTTAGGCTCGTGATGCTGTGGAAGAACTGGAGTGGATGTCGTTGATCATGGATGATTCCATCTCGGAGTTTCCGCCTCCCTGTGCCGGTGTCTCGGCCTTTTCTCCGCCGCCAGGAGATGCACAAGAGGAGAATCGCCAAGCTGGCGCCGTGGTGGAAGGTCCCTCTTTAGGCCTCACCGTCTGCGCCCTCTCCACGGAGGCCATGGTCCCCATGAAAGCCAAGCGGAGCAAGCGCTCGCGCGGCGTCACCGCTTCCTGGTCAATCTCCGGCCCGCTCCACTTCGCCGACTCCTCCTGCTCCTCCGCCTCCTCGTGCGCCTCCACCTCCTCCTCTTCCTCCTTCCTCATCTACGACCCGTCCGGTGCCGGCGGCTCCGTGGATCAAAGCCGCCTCCTTTACGACCACCTCCACACCTTTCCGCCGCCCGCGAAGAAGCAGAAGCCAAAGAAGCGCGGCCGGAAGCCCAAATTCCCCTCCTCCGCCTCCGGCCCCAACGGCGAGCGGCGCTGCAGCCACTGCGGCGTCCAGAAAACCCCCCAGTGGCGCGCCGGCCCCCTCGGCGCCAAGACCCTCTGCAACGCCTGCGGCGTCCGCTTCAAGTCCGGCCGCCTCCTCCCGGAGTACCGCCCCGCCTGCAGCCCCACCTTCGTGAGCCACATGCACTCCAACAGCCACCGCAAGGTCCTCGAGATGCGCCGCGAGAAGGAGGCCACCCTCCACGCCTCCGCTTCACCCCCTGTCGCCTCCTTCTAAGCTCCACTTCAGCAGCGGTTTCCTCTGCAACGGACTGGATTTTTAGCTAGCCTTCCTTCTTTTAGAATCCGGCAGCAGTTTTTAGCTTCTTCTCTGTCTCCATTAACTACTTCTTGTAGCTTCCCTAGCATCGGCTTTACTATTTTTAATTAGTTCCTTCTTCTCCATTTACTTCCCTGTCAAATATTAGATCCTCGGAATCCAGTGAATTACCATGTTCATTTCATTTCTCCTCCAAACTGTCTTCTTCTTTCCTGTTCTTGTTTTGTTTTTCCTTCTCTTTTTCTTTTTCTTTCTCCGAAATTTTGGATAATGACAGGATTTTGCTTTCGCTCCAACTCTTGACCAAATTCCATTTTCTTCTTCTGAAACTTCGAATGCTGAATTGGGTGAATACTGGTAAACCGAACGATTTCGTGTCTTCTCTTCTGTTAGGCAATCTCGAGGAAGAAAGGAATCGTTCAAGCGGAATAGATTTGACTTTTTTTTGTTTATTATATATAATCTTGGAGAGTTAAAGAGATTTTTTTTTAAGTAGATAAAATACTATTTTATTATAATATTATTTTATGTAGAATAAAAATTAAAATAATTTATGTTTAAAGAATTATTTATTTTGAGAATGATACGATTAGTTATTTCATTCTAATTAAAATTATTATATATATATAGAGTATTATTATATTAAAATATTTGATCAAAATTATTTATATTTTATTAATTTTTTAAAAATTTAGTTGCAAATACTTTAAAATTTCTACAGTAGTTATTACAATTAATATAATAATTAATGCAATATTTTTGTAGTTATAAAAAAATTTAAAATAATTTTTAATAAATTAAGGAATTTTGATAGAGTTGAACTATATGATTAAATTGATAAAGAATATTTTAATATAATAATATTTTATGTATAATCATTTTGATTAAAATAAAATATTATAATAATTATCTTGTAATTATTATATATTGTAATAAGCTGTTATAAGTTGTTGTAGTTAATTGTAATTACCAAAATAACATTGAAAATAAAAATATTTTCAGAATAAAAAATATAATGGGGCATTCATTGGATTTTGTTTTTATAAAAAGGTATCATTTGATGATTTATTAAACGTCCTTTTAATTTTTGTCCTCTGAATATCCGAAGAATAGAATGAGGTGCTTTTAAAATATTTTTTTAAAAAAATAAAGTGCTCTATTTTCTTAATTTTTGTCTTTATAATTTTAATATCACAGACAATATTTTTCTGTTAAAAATACTTTTAAAACATTAGCAAAAATACGTTCGAACCTTTCAAAGAAATCTTAACATGTTTACTTTCCATAAAAGTTGTAAAAAATAAATACCTTCATAATAATGTGCCTTTTTTTTAATTTTTAGATTTTCTAAATTTAATTAGATTAAGCAACTTCTGCTGCTATAGTTGAAGAATATTTGAAATTCAAATTCTCACGTGAGTGGGCCACAAATTTATTATATATTATACAAATATATTTTTTTAATTTTAATAATTATAGATTCCTTCGATGATTGGAAAAGTCTTATTTTAGGCAGGAAAAAAATATTATATCTGATGAAAAATATAATTTGATTAAAACAAGAAGAGTTTAGCAAAATATTGGGTTATATTTGTAAAAAACTAAAAAATTAGGAGATTTTTATAAACCAGCCCTTAGTAGCGCACGATGCTTCCGCTTTTCAAATGCTCTGCCTCTGCGGCTTTTAGGCGTCTCCAGGAGCCTCGTTCCCGCTTCATCGTTCCCCTTCGCTGCTCGATCCAGATCCGCTTCGGTTTCGCTTTCCACCGCCGACCCGATCGGAACCCTCCGGCGGTGCCTCCTCCCTCCTTCTTCGTCTCCTCCCGACGGCGGACGGCCCCTCCTCTCGCCGCCGGTGGACACAGCGGTAATCTCCTTTGCCTCGTCCTCCAGTCCTCTCTGTTACCGGACAGGAAAGAGATCGAGATCAACCTCCCCCTCCTCCGGTTCTCCAGCCTTCGGACAACCATTACAGTCCCAGGTTCTCCAGGACGAGGCCACCCGGCGGCCACAGCCCTTCCCTGGCGAGTTCATCGAGGTTCTACATCTTTAACTGGACTTGGTTTAAAGCGGCTAATTTACATAATCACATCTCTGCTTTGGTACATCACTTTATGATATAACGAGTGGATAATTGATGGAAGTATAGTCTTTGTCAGCTAGCTCTATTTTTGTAAAAAAAAAATTGGGAACAGTTCGTATTGTTTCCTTCTGAAATTCAAAGGTAGCAATTGAGAAATTGCATCCTTACAATTGCTTTTTCTCTTCAAGGCCATAGTCTTTTACAAAATATAAGCCCATCATTTGCTTAGTCAGTCTCTTTGTTTAATTCCTATGGTTCCCAAGTAATTTTTAGAAACATACTTATACTGACAGCCTCTCCAAGTTGGCCTCTCGGACATTATTTGCTTAGAACTCCTTGTGCAATTAATGCGCATGTAATTACTGCTTGCTGACAGAACTTCAAGTTTAGACCTGGCGCGCCAGGCATTTAGTTATCAAGTCTTTAAAGGAAAACTTTTTGGTAAATTTTCCTGAAAATATGCTTGATATCTCCATTTGACATTTTCAGTGCTGTGTTTGTGATTACAGGGATATAGTTGAAATTTGAAGTAGTACTTGCGTTTGATTTGATGTTCAGCGCTATGTAGTAACGAATATTAGGTAGGCTCTTTGCGGCATAAGTTAACTTGACCAGCATTCTCTACCTATGCAGCCAAACAAGTATCTTTTGTCAGATGCCCCTCTTTACCAGGTTCTTTTACAAAAGACCACCTGATGGCTTGCTAGAATTTCTGGACAGAGTTTACAGTAAGCATTTAGCTATTTTAGTCGTGTATATGTATTATATATGTTCTTCAATTAACCTATTTTTGGTTGTCATGGTGCAGTTTTTAATTCATGCTTCTCAACTGAGGTTCTACCTGATGGATTATCTATTTGCATGAAATTGTCACTGAACTGCATGAAGAGTATGCTGATTCTTCCTTCATTGCATTCAACTTTAGGGAGGGAGAAAAACGAAGTCAATTTGCAGAAATTTTATGCCAATACGATGTTACTATAATTGATTATCCACACCATTTTGAAGGCTGCCCACTTCTTCCTTTATTGCTTGTTTATCACTTCCTTCGAGTCTGTGATTCTTGGCTGTCTCTTAGGGATAATCAGAATGTTATACTGCTACACTGTGAAAGAGGGGGCAATGGCCTTTGTTAGCTTTTCTTTTAGCTTGTTTTTTGACTTATAGAAAATTGCATAGTGGCGATCAGAAAACTCTAGATGTTGCACATAGGGAGGCTCCTAAAGGCCTCCTGCGGCTTTTATCTCCATTGAACCCATTACCATCTCAGCTACGATACCTGCAGTATGTTGATAGAAGGAATATCACCCCCACAATGGCCCCCTGTGCAACGGGCTCTTTCTTTAGACTGTCTTATTCTTCGAGGTGTTCCAAGCTTTGACTCGGATAATGGCTGCAGACCACTAATCCGTATTTTTGGACAAAATATCCACAAAAGTGATGCCCTTTTTGTCGGCACACTTTGCATGATGTCCAAGAAGAAATCTTTACGTCGCTACCAACAGGTATATAGTACTTGTGTTTCTTGCTCGTGTAGCACTATATTCTGAAGTGCCCATGCCCTTGCAGGACGAGTGTGATGTTATAAAAATTGATATCCAATGCCTAGTACAGGGAGATGTTTTGGAATGTGCCCATCTTGATTTAGATCCAGAGAGGGAGGTCATGATGTTTCGTATAATGTTCAACACTGTTAGATTGCGGAGGCTCACAATTTTCTGAGTTTTGACATCAGTGTAATTCGTTAATTCAAAAGGTTGAATTTTCATTCCATTTTGTTAGCTACTATATATTATTTGGAGACAATATGTTGTTTTGCTCTTCAGAGTTCAACATGATCAAGGACACTGCATGATGTAATGTTGTGTCCTGTATTTATTTTCATCGGGTTGTTATAATGTTTTGATGCAAACTGGTGGCAATATGCTCTCTGGAGTACATTAGATAGATAGATGCAAAAAACAGAAAAGATCACAAAATCAAAACAAAAATGGGCATGGAAATGCTCGTTGGGTTTTATAGAATATCTTTGGTGCTTTAACTTAATGTAGCACACGAATCCCGAATCTCCACATCATGACATAAGCACCCTGCTAGGCTTCATATAGGCTAGACTGTAGCATTTTAAAAGTGATCTAGTTCTAGAGTAACTTTGACAAGATATGCACAACCATCCTTTTTCTCCCTTTTTCTAGAGTTGTGTGATCACTCAAAATAATTAACTTTAATTTGTATGATTCTATTCTTGCAACTTTAGGCCTCGAAAATTTTCCTTGATGCTGCTGAAGCCGATGTAAGGTTCCTTACATCATTATATTCCGAGGTGGTAAGTATATGTTCATATCCCTTGCATAATGTTGAGTGTTTTTAATCATTATTCCTTAATTGCTTGAGTGTTTTTTGTTATAGGGAAGAAATGCAGATTCCTTGTCTCAATATTTTGGAGAAGATCCGGCCCGTTGTCCCTTTGAGCAAGGTTATCTTTGTTTTATGGATTCTCTCACTCTTTTTCTTATATAATGCATTAGTACGGTTTTGGATATCTGGTTTTTCATTCAAAATGTTGGCATATAGGAAAGGTTCTTGGGTTTTAAAAAATTGGTCTATTAACTCGTTGTTGAATCACTGTTCTGCCATTTCATCTCCTTAATCTATTGTGATTATGAACTTGAGATTATACCAGATTCAGATATCATATTTTTCTAAATGTTGAATTTCTTTGACTTGGTCATGACAAAATTGGACAATTAGAAACTGGCTATATGTTGAGTTTCTTCCATTTAATCATGACAAAATTGGATAATTAGAAATTGACTCTAGACTATATAAATATCTTATGGAAAACTTTGGAACTTTGGTTTAGATGGTAGTCACCAGGTTATCGTCAACAAGGAAAAAAACTCCATGAATATGTGACCTATGTTAACAAAAAGTTCCAGGAAAAGTTACAAGATCATTTCTAGAATTTGAAATCTCCTAGCTACTTTCTCCTTCCGTTCTTCGTACTTATAGAAAGCAAACAAACATTTTGAAAGCCTTTAATTATCCTTGGTATCTTATTGTCTAAGTTCTAATGAATGTGAAATTTGAATTCTGGTGATAAGCTTTACAAAGAAACTAAATGCGTAAAGTTCAGTACAATTAAAATTTAGTATATAAAATTTAACATCAGAGAAATAACAAGAAATAGAAAAAGAAGAAAAATGAAGGAATAATTAACTTGGATAAATAGACTATTTTATTATTTTGGATCTATTTGTGTCAAGGAAAAACTGATGCGATACTTTTAATAGAATAAAGAGTCAGTTAACATAGAGATGGTTCTGGAGTATGCAAATGTTGCAACTTGTGTGGTCTTTAGGTTAAAAAAATTGATAAGGTGTGGCAAGACATGCTGCATATCTTGGGGCTCGCTTACTTGGGAGGATGTAGGTCAATAAATGGACGGATAACCAGAAGAATGGATTGAGAAAAATCTATCCAACCTCCTGTTTATTTAGGGGACAGATGGTTGGGCGGGTCAATGTTCTAATCCTAATTGAGGACAGAAATCATTTATGTCACAGTTTTGATTCCACTTAATATACTTGCACCATCAGTTTTTCCTCATCAGTTTTTCCTTGTTACAAATAGATCCCAAGTAATACTGATTCCACTTAATATACTTGCACCATCAGTTTTTCCTCATCAGTTTTTCCTCATTAGTACATCCCAAGTGTTCCGGTTGAGAACTGCTCCTGGACACGTCACCGGACCTTAGCTCGCCGTGGGCTGGAACAGCAGAAAAAGTCGTAGATGGCTCTGAACAGTGGCAGATGGTGGAGGCGAGGAGAGGAGCTTCACGGCCGTCGGAGACTTTGCCGAAGTCGATGATGAACGGCAGCAACCTCAAGGATGACCTGAGAACACAAGGATCGTCAGTAGGAAGGCCAGTGGGTGCCCTGGCGCGACCACTCCGACGCTCAAGTCAGTGGAGAAAAACGGAGAAGAAGATGAACAGT
>JBBMKF010000007.1:5060009-5076361 GCA_037834155.1 Curcuma caesia | reverse complement strand
TCTTCCTCCTCCTCGTCGGGCCTTCACTTCTTCCTCCTGCAGCAATTCTCGATTGTCGCCCTATCGCCTCGCAGTTTGGAGCGAAAAATTTCTTGGCGGAATCGGGAGACCAGGATCGGTGTTTTGCTTTTTGATCCTTTCGGTGCTTGCTGTAGAGGGAGCGAAGGGGGAAGGCTGAGGTCAGACGAGTAGATGGCGAGGAAGAGATGGAAGGGGTTTCAAGCGGAGGCCGCTGTGGAGCTGCTGAACCAGCTGATGCGGGACAAGCCCATGTTGCCTTTCTTGATCCCGCTTTTTCTCTTCGCCTGGGCCGTGGAGAGGTGGTTGGTTCCCTTCTCCAACTGGGTGCCGCTTGCTGCCGCCGTCTGGGCGACCATCCAGGTCAGTGGCCGACGCCATCTGTGATCTGTACCTCATTTTTTATGGTTCGAATCACTTAATTGTATTTCGATTGTTTGTTTGTTTGTTTTTTTTGTGCTTTATTGTTACTAGTGGTCTTGTCGGAAAGGAAGCTGCCCTTTTTATGGTTCGCATAAGAAAAGTTTTTGGGGATCCGGCGATAAAGTTCTGTATCGAGTTTAGTGGCGAGATCCAAAACAGCTAGAACTGAATAATTTTTCACCCAGTCCCTTTTTTGCTTTGGTGGTTCAGCTCCAGCAAGAACATCGGATTCAGCCAACAAGTTTGCAGTGGGCGACGATTCTAGGAAACAGATCGATCATATACAGTTTGATTTCTTCCTTTTCCTTCTTCTGTCGTTTTTCCTTCTGTCTGCCCCATTGAAAGAGGGTATTCCACTTGAGGAATTACTGGGGCTAGCAATTTCCGGCTCTTCCTTATACGCCCCTATATTAAGCTAAACTCAATATAGAGTTCCTTTGAAGGTTTTCTTGGTACTGATGGAAAGGAGGGCGATCAATTAGGATGGCAATTGATAAGGTCAAATTATAATTAGATAACTGAGGCTTGATCAGAATAGTTTTCTAGTTGAAAGTTTGGAAATGATTACTATTAGTTTTGATTGATAGAGGATCTCGACTTAATGGCCACAGTTGTCTTTGAGCTTCTGTTCTCCGGAGGAATGGATTAAGTTTTTTCAAGGTAGAAGTAGATCCTCCATGGAAGAAGAATGTTAGTACGCATAGGAATTTTTCTCCAACTGAAATGCTTTAATTATTGGAGAACATTATAGGGACCATGGAGCTCCATACCATTATTTCTTGATTCCCACATGTATGCATATCTTTTAACATGCTGACCCCAACATTAGCTTTCGTACAAGTAGATCTCTCTAGACAGTTGGGTGTTATTTGGAGTTAGAGTGCGGTAATCAAGGAATGCCAAGGGATATGATACTGAATTGGGATTCTCAATATATCACCATTAGCATGTAAACCACGGTAATCTCTCACCCGAGGTACACTAGTTTTTCATTTGATTTCTTGGTCAAAGTCAAAAGTGATGCTTTACTTTTCTGTATTATAAATTGTTGAACATAAGAATTGTTTCTTTCTTCACCTTTATTTTCTTGCAGTATGGAAAGTTCCAACGCAGGCAGCTTGCGGAAGACATGAATAAAAGATGGAAGCAGCTCATCTTAAATACATCAGTATGCTTCTACTATATTATTTGCATTTATCGAACGATTGTGACAAGTGACTTATTGGTAAACATTATGCAGCCTAACACGCCATTAGAGCCTTGTGAGTGGTTGAACAAGCTTTTAGTAGAAGTTTGGCCTAACTATATGGAACCAAGACTTTCAAAAAGGTTTTTCTCAATGGTAGAGGTATGCATATTCATTCTATCCAATTCATACTGTATATAAAAAATAGTTTGAGAACTCCAACAATGAATTAATGCCTTGTGGGAAAATCTCAATTTCAATTATTTGGCTTGGTTTTGTTCCTATATTTTCTTTTATATATGAGATGATATGTTGCACATCCATCCGTAAGCACTTAGTGTTAATTTTTTTTTGAATATTTTTTTTAATGATTTAGGATATAATGTTTAGGGTTCCGGGTTTAGGGTATAGTGTTTAGGCTAAAGGAAATAAAAATTGGAAAAAAAAATCAATACTAGGTGCTCCAATTTCTAGAAATTCTTTTAGGTATTCTATACTCTAGCAAAATCCTTAGGGGAGGAGAGGAGAGCTCCAATTTCTAGAAGCTCTCTCTCCATTTACCCTGGTGGATAATTGATGGTTCAATTCCCTCTAGGCGAGCAAGGTCTTCTCCAAATCATGTCCAGCTCAAATAGGGTGGATGCAAAATCCTCTCCAGATTGATAATGAAAATTCTAACTTTCTGTTCATTATGAAATCCCTCTCGGGAGCACCAAAAAGGAAGGGGCATTTTAAAGTTTATTATATGAAAATATCCTGTTCATTATGTCCTGCAATAAACTTATTCTATTTCAGAGATTACCACTACCATCGTCCTGAAAACCTTCTAAGGGAAAATTCTCATGTGTCATGATTCCCATGACTGAAATACCCTAATAAGCAATCTGACCGGTGTACCAATAATCATCTGAAACAAGCTTTGAGTTTTGGTATAGGCGCTAATTTTAAAGAAAAATAGACAAGTTAACTTTTTCATCATGCTCCGGACTTAAAGAAGTGGGGAAATCTTGTAAATTGGATTTTTATAATTCTAATGAACCCAAGCATATACAAAATGGCAGTTGAGATTATATGCATAGATAATGTTCTATGGCGAAGCAATTTCAAAGAGTACAACTACATGCTGTGTCTTGGCCTTCTTGTATACACATACCTATCAGGTATGCTTTTTACCCACTTCTTCACTTCGGCATCATAAAATATAACCAGCACATGAAGGGCAGCACACTTCTGTGCATGTTGCCTGTACATGCTAAGAAGGTGAATCAGGAGTAATTAGGAAGTTGGTGAAATCTATAAGAGATTTTCTGCAAGACAGTTTTTGAACTGTACATTATCTAACTGATTTTTTAAAAACATTTTGCAGAGGAGACTAAAGGACCGGAAACCAAAGTTGATTGTAAGTACATTCTTAATCATGTTATAGGTCATTAAGGCTCTGTTGCAGAAGAGTAATAACTCACCCATTCATCCAAGGATACTATTGCTGCAGGAAAAGATAGAACTTCAGGAGTTCTCACTAGGTTCTTGTCCACCTAATTTGGGACGAAATGGCATGCAATGGATTTCTTCAGGTGATCAGGTTTGAGATTTGAATTCTACTCAATCATATCTAGGATTTTCTTAATTGTTGTAATTAGGATTTAATAATAATTATAATTAACTCGAAAATAGCAAACAGGCATAAGACTGCTAGTGTGGCAAATAGTTTTGTAATTAGTCCAGGACTGCGGTTCCACCATAAGAAACTAAGGTGGGGGCCAATTGATAGACTTTTCTTTATGCTGATCTAAAAAAGTTGCTATGGAAAGCATATTTTTATTCCTCAGCATCTTGCCACTTGTGCCAAATAGTTATGCAATCATCATAATGATATGCAGTTCCACAAATTGTGGTTTCATCATGGTGTCGATCTTTTATTGATGGTATTGGGTTAGGTTGGGTACTACCTTGTCCTGGACAAGTTGAGGGAATGAAAATGGTTCTAATTACTGCATTACTGCATAGTTACAGTTAAGTTTGGTTTGCTTTTACTTTGTAATAATTCGATCTACAATTTTCATTGGTAATGATGGGAAACACTTGAACAAAATGAACATTTATCCTACTAATATAGTCTATAAGGTACAATCACAAGGAAGAAATGATACCTTTATCTGACAGCTCACAGAAATAAAATTTGTTTATGTCGAAAGATGGTTTGTTTAAACCAATAGTTGAAACACAATATAAGTAAAGGAACAGAAAATGGGGGGAAAAATATAATCTAGTTGTAAAATATGTCAAATTAGATATAGCACCAAACTCAAATTGACATACTTAGACTTTAGAACTCCTATGGTTAACAGGTATCTTGTATTATTAAGCCTGTTTACCAAGTCTTCCAAATTTAATCCCAATTTTATGCTCATTCTTGATATGATTATAGCAGTATTTTCTGAAATTATATATTTTGGATGAGTTATTCTAGTAATCAAACCTATTAGATGTGATTGGTGCTTGCCCTACACTGTAATTCCTTTTCAAATACTTGACACTTTGTTCCTTTTCTAATTATACTTTTTCTATTGCATACTTTGTTAGTTCGCATTAAATAATAGAATACATTGGCGACACCGGACTGAGCATTCACAAGTTTTCTTCACTTTCAGCAAGTCATGCGATTGGAATTTGATTGGGATTCTGTTGACATGAGCATATTGTTGCATGCTAAGTTGGCAAAGCCATTAATTGGAACAGCTCGTATCATCATCAATAGCATTCACATCAAGGGAGATGTATGGAAGATTTTTCTGAATGCTTTTAAGTTTCTTATTACTGCTTTGGTTTGATTTCATTTGAAACTTGACCTAGTTTTCTATTCATTTTCATTTCACAAGGTTCTGTTGGCAGGTATGAAGAAATTCTGGTTATATCAAATATCAGTTGGAAGAAGCTTATAGTGCAATATAATAAATCACAACTGTGCTAATCATCTAGCGTTAACAAATATATCCGTGCTGCTAATGGTTTACAAGTTCTATATATGCTGAAATATATTGGAGTTACCTTGTAGATTACAGTTGTGTCAGATACTGATCACTAGTTCTTCCATATCCTAAAGAATTTTTCAGCCTCTATCATACTAATGTATACTATTGACTGCTACGGGTTATATGTTATGCATATGCTGGAATTAGAATGATCTTGAGAATACGCTTGTATCTCGCTTCAGCCTTAAGTCAGATCTAACTTGTTAGCCTTTACTGTATTAATATATGCTATTCTCAACTGCTAAACACTATCATATTATCTCGTTGAACCAAGGACCATTCTTTGTTTTTTGATGTTGCAGTTACTCTTAAGACCAATTCTTGATGGTCAATCTGTCCTCTATTCATTTGAATCAACTCCTGATGTCAGAATAGGTGTTGCATTTGGAAGTGGTGCTAGCCAAACACTTCCTGCTACAGAGCTACCTGGTGTTTCCAGTTGGTTGGTGTGTTTCTCGTTTATGATCCCAATTCTAGAGTTGCTAACAGTATTTCATTTTCTGAGCTTCAATTTCCTATATAAGTTGATCCTCTCATTACATGTTCTTTCCTTTACTATTATTAGGTAAAGCTTTTCACGGAAACAATAACTAAATTGTTAGTTGAGCCTCGCCGCCATTGCTACTCTTTGCCAATTGTGGATCTACATAAGAAAGCTGTTGGAGGTGTACTATCTGTTACCATAGTCTCAGCCAGTAATTTAGGCAAGAATAACATAATGGTCAACAATTCAGAAACTCACCGAAGCTTTAGTGGAAGCAGTCAATCGCCAGGAAATTTTGGGAACAAGGGTTTGCAGACAATGGTCGAAGTGGAAATTGGTAATTTAACAAGAAGAACAACTGTTAGTAATGGTTTAAACCCCAGATGGAATACTACCTTCAATATGATGCTACATGGAGAAAGTGGAATCCTCAAATTTTACCTTTATGAATGGAATCAAAGCAGTGTGAGTTTGAAGTACTTGACCAGCTGTGAGATAAAGGTACTGATGTCAATACCAGATTCCAAAATTTTATTAGTTCTTGACATGCGATCTTACACATTAACAAATTCTTGCAACTGGGTGCAGATGAAGTATGTTGCAGATGATTCTACATTGTTCTGGGCAATAGGACAGGGATCTGGAGTGGTGGCAAAACAAGCTGAAAACTGTGGGACGGAGGTAGAGATGACCATTCCGTTTGAAGGATTTAACCAAGCGGAGGTACATATCCTTTTTCTAAGACATTAGTAAAAAACTAAAACTGTTATCTGTTGTTCTCATTCCATTTGAAGGATTTAGCCAATCTGAGATGCATATTCTTTTTCTAAGGCATTAGTAAATGTTATCTGTCATCATCATAATATAACCAATTTATGCTTATTTGCATAATCATTGTCTTGCATCTATTTGTCTTAATCGGTAGTGGTTCTGTGTTAGGCTTGCAAACATTACTGCTATCATTGCCACGAGGATCTTGCTTGTAAAGAGGCAATTCCTTGATAGTTATTCTTGACATAAATATTTTATAGTAGTTTTCTTTGGATTTATTTTTCTTCCAAGCACTTGTCTAGAATAACTAGCTTTGGTTCCCATCATTAATCTTTGTTGACAACAACATTGATTGTCAAATTGATAGTTATTAAATCTTTGTTTTATCTATAAGATTTGATCTCCTAGTTTCCATAATAATGAAATTATTTTCATTATTGCTGCCCAGCTGCACCATGTCTAATATACAGCAACTCTCATAATCCAAAAAGCATCCCTAAGTTTTTTTTTTCTGCTTTCAGTTAACTCAGTTGTTCTTCCTTCCTGTAATTCTATACAAGAGTATTGAATTGTCAACTATTCACAGTTCAATTTTGTATAGCTTCTCATCCACAAAATTTCTGATGTGATTTCATTTATTTCAGTTGACAGTTAGGCTTGTTCTTAGAGAATGGCAATTTTCAGATGGTTCTATTATCTTGAATAAATCTGCTAATAGTCCCCCTCAGCTATCTGCTTATAGTCCACACTACCTTCAGACAAGAACAGGAAGAAAGCTTAAAGTAACTGTACTTGAAGGAAGGAATCTGACCACTAAAGATAAATCTGGGAAATGTGATCCCTATGTTAAGCTTCAATATGGAAAGGTTGTCTATACGAACTTGATATTGAGCTCCTCTTGTTACCGAATATGTATTAGCATTATAATAATTTTTCTAACCCACAAGTGTTTTATAGGCTTTTTATCGAACAAAAACCATTGCTAATACTTCAAATCCAGTGTGGAACCACAACTTTGAATTTGATGAAATAGTAGGAGGCGAAGAGTATCTCAAGATCAGATGTTATAGTGCAGAGATCTTTGGAGATGAGAACATCGGAAGTGCACGAGTGAACTTGGAAGGAATTTCAGATGGTTCCAGCAGGAATGTCTGGATTCCTCTAGAGAAAGTTAATTCTGGTGAAGTGAAGCTCCTAATAGAAGCACTGAAAAATGATGAGAACGAAAGTTTAAAGGTATGTGGTTAATACTTAATACTCTTCCACCATACCTTACGTAAAAGAAGAAGAAGAAGAAGAAGATAGAGTTTACTCCTATTTTCTAATCTTATGTTTTGAATTAAGAGGATATATTTCTCATTTAATGGGACTGGATGCCATGCTCATCCTCATTTAGGACGTCCATATTTTGTGAAAATTTGTGTGCTTGTTCCATTTAAGTTTTTCATATCCGTCATATGTGATTCATAAATTTGCAGAATCCTGGAATGAAACAGGGATCTGGCTGGATTGAACTAGTACTCATTGAAGCTAAGGATCTAATTGCTGCCGATATAAGGGGAACGAGTGATCCCTATGTGAGGGTACATTATGGGAATTTGAAGAAACGAACTAAGGTAAAAAAAAAAATGTCCTACACAGTAGTTTTGGCATGATAGAAATCTGATTTTCTTTTTATCTTGATTCATTCAATCAGCTGATATTTTGATGTTTATGCACATCTGAAGAGAAAATGTATATCTTAATCAATTATTGTGAACATAGATCTATTTCAACCAGAGTCGATTCAAGAGCAGTATTACTTGTGAAGAGTCCCAAAAGTTATTCTCATTGTTCATACTGAATTCGTCACATTTATCCTACTCAATAAACTTATCATGAGACATCACCTGAGACAAACCAATTCCAGATATCGCGTTTAACCTCTTCTATAGGTTTCTATTTTCATTTGTCTCTCACATCCAAATATAGTTGTAATGCTATCTAATCTACACATTCACCTTTCAGGTTATCTACAAAACATTAACTCCACAGTGGAACCAAACATTGGAGTTCCCTGACACCGGCAGTCCCTTAACTTTGCATGTTAAGGACCATAATGCTGTGCTGCCGACGTCTAGTATAGGGCATTGTAAAGTTGAATATGAAGGTTTGCCACCAAATGAAACAGTCAACAAGTGGATTCCTCTTCAAGGAGTAAAGAACGGTGAGATTCACGTGAGAATAACAAGAAAAATACCAGAGCCACAGAAGAAAAGCAACTCGGATACTGTTATTTCTCCGTTTGGCAAAGCACATGAGATATCTACAAAGGTAAGAAATTTGTTTGTTTAGTTTTATCTTTTAGTAATTTATCCTTCCTAAGACAGTATGATTGGATTCCATTGCAAAAACTGTGAAACAAGTAATAAATATGGATACTTTCTTTGGCACATCTTTACAAAACATCGTATGTAGCTAATTCTGGGGTATTCTACCAAGATAAGAAAGCTAAAAAAAAAAGCAAGCAGTGATTTAAATATCGCCTTAGGTGTTGATCTCAAACACAGTTGGAACACTACTTTATCACTGTCTATCTGATTCATGTCAGTTTCTCTGTGCTGACGTACATTTGTCGTATGAATTTACCTTCTGTACATGGTTATAATCTTTGACTCTTGATGAGCCATAATCTCAATTCTCTTGAACAAGATAATTAGAATTTGCTTTAGTAAAATTATATATTGAACCATCATCATTTTGTACTCTTGTTTATGCTACTAAATTGCATAATCTTGTAATGATGTTTGACTGTTTGTCAGTCTCACTTGACTCTCCTTAAAAAGACTTCGACCTCAGATTTCACAACTGATCTTGCTGAAATGCTTACAGATTACAGATAAATGACACTAGAAGCTTATCAGCTTGTAATTGCTAGCAAATAGACTTATGTTTGCTTATGCTTTGTAGCTACCTAAACAAATATTTGAGAGCTTTCTCAGTTTAGATGTGACTATTTTGAAGTAGTATTGGAAATTTAGACATGTGAAATTAAGTATATGTCCTTGGTTAAAATTTCTCAGGCCAATAGTATGCAAACAGTATATTTAGTTAATTTAGGAATAGGTAAGGAATCTCTAAGCTAATATGCTAAGCATGATCTTACAACTATATCCCTTTCTGCTCTTCGGTACTGCATAAAGAACTCTCTAATCATTTTAAATTCAGATGAGAGACATGGTGAAGAAATTACAAGGACTAGTTGAGGACGGCGATCTAGAAGTGTTGTCGCTTGCTTTGAGTGAAGTAGAAGGTGCGGAAGACGAACAGGAGGAATACATGATTCAGCTTGAAAGAGAGAAGTTTATGATGATCAACAAGATCAACGAACTCGGTCACGAGATCACAAGAACGTCCTCTAGCCCCCCCAACGTACAATATTGAGCAATGAGTATGTTCTTTTGGTTTGCCTTCTGATCTTTGTTCCATTTTATTTGAACTTGCAAAATATTATAGGCGATGTAGTCTTTCTAAGAGTTCAACAAGTAAAGAATTATAAATATATTTGATTTTGTTATCTAGGTGTAAGTAAAAATACAAGACTAACATTGAGACATGTTTGATTCAGTGGCTGATTGTGGAAGTTTCCTTCAATCTTTGGCTGGATTTTGGAGGAAAGTATCTCTATGTCTATAGCAGCTGATTGGACTTGGTGATGAGAATGAAAGTTGTACAGAATCATGTGATATGAGAGATTCAAGGTTCCATAGATATGATTTATATTTTCAGTTAAACGTTTTCCTATAAGTGACAGCAATTTTTTTTTTGTTATATTATTGAGAGAAATTTGTTGGATATTAGCTCTCATAAATGCAGACCCACTTACAAAACAACACTGATCGAATCATATCAGGGTTATATTTGGTTGATGTTCTTGTTGAGGTTGGAGATTCCTTCAACATAAAATGATTTTTCTAGCTAGATGCATAAAAGTACTAAAAGAGAAGTATTGACAGAACGGTAAAGTTACTATCGTGTGATCTTATAATCACGAGTATAAAATAATCTCTTATCATAAATGCAAATGACAAGATAAATAATACACGAACACCTTGAGTTTGCAAAGAGCTAAGTAGCAAATGGAGCCAGGACAACTGTGCATTGAATCTTAAGATTCTGAAATGTGAAGCCTTCAAAAAGGCTAGAAAGATAAGACTTCTAAACTCCCCATCCATTCACAAGTGGGAACCATAAATCAGTTAAACAATTAGTAACAAAACAGAAAATTGATCGCCTCTCTAGGCCTGTCTACAACATCTACACATTAATTTATACTTCGCATCGATTCGCCATTCTCCATTCGCCATCAAACAAAGGGAGTGAATGGCATTTGGGTGAAGGAAAATTTTGATCACAGATTGTGGTTTGAGCTAATACGGGCGAATCGATTGTTGAGACGGTAGTATGCTCTGGCTTCCGGAAGACATATAGGGTGGTGGAAGTTGGGCCTGTCCCGGCCTTGAATATTCCGAGGGGCCGTGCATGCCCGTGACATGATCCGGAACACCCAACATAGGATCATGCAATTTGACTCTTGCTCCAGAGGCCTAAAGGCACAGAAGATTATACACAACCAACACAAGCATTACCCCGTTTCTTTAGAAGCAAAAGCTTCTACTATTAGTAGTTGCAGATATATCTAGGAGCAAATAGGTATCACACCAATAGACAAACATGTACAAAGATGATTAAAATATAAGTAGAAAAGTTAAATCTATTAATGTGGAAGGTATAAGGGACAGAAGGCAGACACCAAAATGTCATTAAAATAAAAAATAATTTAGATTTTTTGAATGTTGCTAGTGATATAATCTTTCATAAAAAATCCAATTGAATGTAAGATTCAGATAGACAATCATAAATAGTTGATTACTTACAAGTTTGACTGATACACAAACGACTAGGGGATCCATGAGGTATGGGATGGATTCAGGAGAAATGGTAGATATCCATCCCATTTGTCGGATGGATTTGGGATTGCATATGTGTGTGTAATTGCAAGATTTATCATTCAGATTTAAGTTGATGGATATTATGATCCTATTGAGCATATTAAATAAACTAAATTAAATTCCATGGAAGGTGCTCAAGCTTCTTCAGCAGGTGACACAAGGCAGCATCTTGAGCCGATGCCTGTGTTCTATTAGGCCAAAAAGGGCACTCTCTTCTCTCACATGTGTTCTCTGCCTCCGCCAACAACAGTACCAGTGGTGCTCCCTCACAATTTGTTATTTTTAGAGGTTCAACTTGTCATAGTTAATATTATAGGTATCATGTTAAACAGGAAGTGGGTTCAGAGTTGGTTGAATGCCTGCGGGTAGTGAGGAGATGGGTACTTCACATGCATTGTGAGTCAGCACAAAGAAAGACCTAACATTTGCTGATTCAAATTCTACATCAGAATCTTATACAATCATATCAAAATCCTAACGATCTTGAGTTAAGAGGAATTCATTTATTACGATGAGCTATTGGCAACATTAAGGAATATTACCATGAGAAATTATATTACGAAACGATATGTTATTAGAATACCTGACGACTGTCGGAATTGCTAATATCAGCTCTGACAACTGAAGGGGCCCCACCATAAAGAATCTTAGGTTCAGCAGGGGCATTGTAATTAGTGTACCTAAAAAAAATAAGACAAATTAGTGAGATAATAGCATTTTGAGATCAAGCTCTTGTCATCTGGGCGGCCTGAATAAAGAAGAGAGACAGGTACCATACCCAGCAGCAGCCGGTGAATGGTAGAATGGAGCTTCATATGATTGTCCATAAGCCTGAAAGAGAAAAGACCATCTTCATCTCCGAAGGAGCGATGGAAATATAGGATACAAATACAATTAATTTAATAAGACTGAATACAAGTAACCATCAAACACGATGATGATCATGGTTACATTTAATCAATGTGTTGCGGTCAGGTTATGACTTTATTGAGCTCATTCTCACCAAACTTGACCCACAAGGAGGTCAGGCTTTCTAAATCTGGACTTTCACAGTATTGTCAAATAGTGAATTGATGGATTTGCATCTGCTTTGTTTGAAGGAAGACTACAAAGATCAATATGATTTTAACTTTAAACTCTACTGAAAAAAAAAACAAGTTTTTTTTTACACATAATAGATGCATGATACACTAAGTCGAGACTTGGTTATTGGCCAAATCCATGAACTAACATATGTAGATAGGTAATGTCACAATCAACCAAATTTGATTCAGATTGAGCTAACTACTCGATTGCATCATCCATTCACAGGTTCTTATTACCAGGTACAACAAAGCTGAAATGAATGAGTAATGCACATAAATAAAATAGTGTTCCTGTCAGCATGTCAATTGTGTCTAAACCACAAAATGACAGACACCAACAGATCAAACATTGAGGATTTTTTACTGTGTCATGCAATGCAGAGGGTAGGCTAAGTAATACTAAACCAACTGCAAAATAGAGATTTCTCTTCTAAACCAGTGCAAGCAAATATTTTGATCCACGGTCATTAAGTAAACTAGCAATTTGGAGTACAGAATGAATGCTCCAGGAAGAGCTTGTAGAGACTAGGAGATGGATGTGCAAAACTGTACGTTCACACATGTACATATGGAGAAAATCATAAAGAAAACAAAGGGTTGTAGGGATCATGAATTCCATGAAAGGTACTTGAAATTATAGCAGATAACAGACACTAGGAGCCAAAAGAAAACAAATCTATGCTATCGGGTTCAAATTTGGTTGGAAGGAAAAATATGCCAACCAAGCCAAAACAGAACAAAATGGAGAAACAGGTATAATAGAAGCTACCTTCCGGTAATCATACCCAACAGATTTCTCAGGTTCAAACATGCTAGATGTTGAAATTCCTCTATCAGGAAATCTTTCAGGAATATAACCACGAAAATGGCCAGGTCGTGCAGAACCCAAATCTGCATTTCCAGCTGATGGTGCACCTCGATGAGGAATTCTTTCGAAAGGAGGAACTCCACGAAAAGGGCCTGCAGGTGCAGGGTTAGCAGAAGAATTCCCACTTCGAAAAGTTCTTGCTCTAAGCCTCGAAGCAATCTCCGCAAGTGCATCCCAAGCAAAATCTCTAGGTCCAGAAATCTGTTACAAAAGATGTGAAAAGTGCCACAATTCAAAGGAAAGCAAAAGACGTCCAGTCTTACAACTGAAATAACCCACTAACAGGCAGACCCCATTTTGGAGATAGAAAGAGAATCCAAATATGAATGTATGTAAAAGTAGGCTTGCTGGGAGTGATAAATGTCTAACAATGAGACAGCACCTGTACTAGTTCTTCATTTGCAGATGTATATTTCGGCTTGTCATCCTTGGAATAAACACGAATGTCTGCTCTAGTTCGTCTTCTCATTTCTGTTATGACGTCGCCTCCTTGTCCAAGTATGCAACCGACTTTACTCGATGGGACAAGAAGCCTTGTTGTGATAGCATCATCATCAGAGTTCGAACTTGTCTTATTTTGAAGCTGAAGAGCAGCTTCGATTGTTGGAGATCTTGTCTCCCACGGAACCTACAATTTTAATGAAAAGCCAATTCTCCACCACCCAACATCAAAGTCTAAAGAAGCCTATTTACCAAGATTTCACACGTCTATGTTACTAAATGGTAGCTTACCTCCTTGCATGAAATATTGATCACGCGTTCTTCAGCCTCAGGTGCAGTATCCTCAACCTGAATACGAGCACCTGTTTGTTGCTCTAATTGTCTGATATTGGTCCCACCCTTACCAATCACTCCACCAATCTTCACAGTAGCACACAAAATTCTCATGGAGAATTCTTCTGCCATTTCACCCTCCTGGAAACTGTTTCTGCTAAAACTACCTGGAGGATATCTCGATGGCTCATCTGGATACCTGCTAAACCTTGAGATTGTTGGTGGATCACGGACATCAGAGTAATATGGAGACCACACTCGATTTCCCTGAGGCAATGGAGTTGGGATAGATGAATCTGAGCGATAAGAACCTTGGGTACTGGCATATATGATATCTTCCAAAGGAGGATTTTCTTTATTAGGATGTTGATGCAGCAAAGTTGATATTCTGTATAAAGCCTTCTTTGCAATAGATGGCACTCCTGATACCTGGGAAAGAATGCAAACAGCACTTACCAAGCTGATAACAGCCACACTAAACATGTAAAATTTTGTTGATAACAAAATAAGAAACTGGAAAAAGGTTACAAAGATGAACTGTGGTCATGTATAAACAACTAGTGAAACAAGGGCCATTAGCTTGTATTCACAATATCAAATGATGACTTTTAACTCGGGACTTTGCTATGGTCAAGGTTTAAAATGTCTGGTGTCAGTTCCCTGCCAGAAGAGTAAAGTTTTAATACTGTATTCTGCCTACACACTTTAGGGCACATCAAAAAGAGTATTATTTAAATACATTTTATACCTTTAATTCACTTGCACTTAATTTATTTATTTCTAAAAATAACTCCAATAATTAGATAATTAATTAAACTAAATTTTATAGTAACACATTATGTTGATCAGCCAATACTCAACATACTGTGTCCAGATAAATTTAAAAAGGGTTTTACTAATTTAATCCTATTCTATTTAGATTTTTAAAAGTGAAATGTTTGTTTTTCTATTCTCTTCAAGAATTTCATCAAGCGTGAAAAAAAGTTCATCTTTTCTTGGCATAGATAAATTTTTTTTACCACTATAAGAAATTTCTGACAAAAAATTACTTACTAGAAAATGGTGTTACCTGTACTAGCTCATCACTGCTCATGGCACATGGAGGAAGGTGATCAAAAGGCAATATGCGAATATTTGCACCGGTATTAGTTCGCAGTTGCTGAATAATATTTCCACCCTTGCCAAGAAGACATCCAACTTGATTTTTTGGGACCAAAATTCGAGCAGTGACGATATCATCAGATTCAGTTTTCTCTTGCACGACACCACCACGTAAAATCTCATCTGCAGCAATCCTGTCATGAATCTTGAGTAAAGCATCCTGGGCAGGACAGTGGGGTAGCATGTCCTCTAGCTCATTTTTATCACTATTTTCAGTATCCTGACTAGGATTGTTTTCTTCAGATTGGGATGGGTAATTAAAAATAATAATTACTCTCTCCTCCGCACCAGTAATAGCATCTGCAACCCTTATTTTTGCATGGGTCTCATCTCTAAGGGCGTTAACAATATCACCTCCTTTACCCAGAACACTACCAATCTTTTTTACAGGGCAAAGGATGCGGTAAATTGTATCAATAGGTTTATTGGTAGAACCATGATCACGGTTAGGATTGTGTTTCTTTCGTTTCCCATTATCAAATTGATCACGGGGCCGTTTTCTGAAATTTCCTGATGTTTGCTTTCCGTACCTCTTTTCATCCATACTACTCAGAAACCTTCAAATTGAAGACATATTAAAGCAAAGGAAAGTTAGATAACTTGACATGAACAAAGAAGGACTACATATTTGTATGACAACAGATGGATAGCTCAAATAGAACTTCGATATTAGTGGATAAAACACAAGATTCTAAATAAAGAAGGATTGCATTGAAAATATCTAGCAATGAGCAAATACTCCAAGATGCTGGATAAATACTTTTAAAAGAACAATCTTTTTTCTAACAATGAGCAATTTTTTACAGACAAACGAAACGGCATAAGATGATGGAAAAGAACATGAAAATGACGATGGAGAAAATAAAGGCTTGTTCAACTTGAGTATACTCCATATGATAATGTAACTCGGCATCTATTCAGACAAATGATAGCTCAACACAAAATCCAAACTCAGAACTACAGTCGTCCAAGCTCAAGTCCCACGGGTAGAAACCACGCGACGCAGATTAACCCATCCAAACCAATTTGCGTAAAAATATAGCATCTTTCGATTCATCAAACGAAACGAGTCAACAAGAAAACAGACCGAATTTTTTCGAAAATAAAAACTCAGATAGCTACACAGAGAAGACAGGCATAAAAATCCCGTATCGCGCTGCCTCAATGTCGTAAAGCCCCAAGATTGGGCGAATCTGATATGACCCAGGACGAGCGATTGAGAAAGGTCAGACAGGCAACAAGAAGCTTACCCGTGGCGCGCGAAGTCCTCTTCTCTCTTCGTCTTCTTCCTGCACGAATCGGAGAGGAGAGTGGGAAGCCAGAGAGAGAGTAGGGTTCAGTCTGGCCCTTTATTATATAGTTAGGTTTTGTTTAGAGACGACACGAGAAAACGAGAGCACGAGAGGACTGAGGAGTGCAATCGAGCCGGATGCAAATTCGATTGCGGCTTGACCAGACCGGAATCTAATTGGGCCACGTTGGATCGTTGGTGGGCCGAGTCGATTGGTCCATTACGTTGATGAAACTCAGCCGAAGAGGCCATGAAATTTAATATCTTA